>OZ025246.1:5826065-6101065 GCA_964019155.1 Osedax fenrisi | reverse complement strand
ATTATTTACTATATTTGAGTCGGATTCTGAGTCAGAATCTAAATTTTGCTCATTCGTTATATTTAATTCATGTGTTGATTCGCCAGTTGAATTACTACTAAAATTATCATCACTACTTATGTATGACTGACTGCTATTTATATTGTGATCTGGATCAGATAGACTCTGAGAGTCTGATTCTGATAAATCGCCCATGTTATCTATTTGTCTATTAATAGATTTATAAAGTGAATTATAACTTCGTTTCATATTAAAATGAATCAAATTATACTATTACAAATATATATTTTATATATAAATGAATAATTACCAGATATGGGTTTATAAAAGAATGATAAATATGTAAACTATAATATTAAAATAATACGTGATTTGGTGAAAGGTGTCAATAAGGAAAGGCCACCTGGTGGGAGATTTAATGAAAAGAATAACAAAGAAAAACATATATAATAATTATAGAACTACTAAACATGTATAAATATATACATTATAAATTGATATGATTTAATAATAAACTTAAGTCTATATCATATATGTTGCTTATATATCGATTATTATAAATATTTTCTTATATTACCTATTATTTATTTTCTGTAGATTTGAATTTATTATATTAGTTTATTCAAATATATTTAATTATTTGAAATTAAAGCTTATTTGTGTCTTTATTATTTCATTATGGAGGAATAAATATAAATTGTTTTAATGATATATGAATTCTACAAATTATGGAAGATAATTTATAATAATCAAATGGGGTCGTCTTTCATTTATCAATTATAATATTATTTAATATTCAATAATTGAATAATTCAAGTGTTATTTACATTAGTCATACAATATTTATATTAGTATAATGACATTATACTATAAGGGATATATATATATATATATATATATATTTCTAACATGTTTGAATTATTAAACCTTTAGTCGCCGCATGAATACACTGTCATGTTGTTAAATCGCCGTAGCATTTTGTATATTTTTTATATTTAGTAGTATACATTTTAAAATATGCATTTCTATATGAAATATTGATTTCTTAACACTAAGTTATATTTATTTTTTAGATAATAAAATACTCTAAGAATATCTGATATGTTTTAAATATAATTCAATATCTAATTAATATATATTAAAATAAATATGGTTATTATTTAATTAAAAAAAAAGTAAGGTCAAGTCATTTGTAATTATATTATATAATAAGTGTACTTTTATAATACATAAATATTTATAAAAATAATAATTATATTACTTATTAATAATTTACAAGAAATATTGTATTATATTAATTATTCAATAAGTAATGCAAAATATAGTATTTGAATAATTTACATTTTTTTTGTATTTCATACATTATTTACATTTAGCAGTATATATATATTCAAATAGGCATTGCTACATGACATATTGATTTCTTAACATTACAAGTTATATTTAATTTAAAGATATTAAAATACTCGCCACTTTTATGTTTCAAATATAATTCAAAATCCAATAATATATATTATAATAAATTTGTTTTTATTTTGATATTATATAAATTACAATATCCATTTTAATACTATAAAATAAGTCTACTTTTATAAAACAATCATATTTAATATGATATAGAAATAATATTACTTAACTCCTTAAATCCCAGAACACATTAATCGCAGTTTGGTTTTATAATTTAATTATTTTCGTATGTAATCCATAAATAAATTCACTAAACGAATATTTTTAAATATTCAGTATTTTAATTATATTAATAAAAATGTTTATATATGTAATAATATCCAATACAGGTAATAGGATTTTTGTAAATATGTCTTTATATCTTAAATGTTGAGTATGTTAAAATACAACATTATATAACATTTATTATGAACATATTTGTGTAGTTTATTATTAAGTAGCATTATAATACAAATAAAGCCTATCAAATCGTTAAGATTTAACAAAATCGAAACATATCCTGAGAAGCTGCTATACGGTCGCTCAAGATTGGCAAATCGCCGGGAATAATATAGTAGGAGAACTACCTACATCTGAAGGTGAAAATATGATTACAGTATTAACAGATCTATGCAATAAAATATGGGATTCATGGGAATGACCCTCCACCTGGACTAAATAATTGATTATATGTCTTCATAAAAAGGTAACATCTAATATTGCGAGAAGTATAAAACAATAAATCTCATATCTCGCATGAGTAAATTAATGCTAAAAGGTATCCTGAGAAGATTGTAACCGATTGCTGAAGAATTAATATCAGAAGAACAAACCGGATTCAGGGCTGGAAGAAGTACAGATGAACACATTTTCAATTTTTTAGAAAAATATCACAAATTTAAGAGAAATATACCGAACACCATATACCACTCTACCATGTATATTGACATTACAAAAATCAGTTGATAGAATATGGCATGCAGCTCTATGGGATGATATGAAAATATTCAACATCAACGCTAATCTTATAAAAGTTATACAAAGCAGTAAGCACAATATATTCCGAAGGTAAAGTTTGATGAAGGGTTTGCCATGAAAACCGGTGTATGCCAAGGATTTTTACTATCTCCAACCTTATTCAATATCATGCTAGAGCAGATAATGAATGAAGCTCTACTAGACCATGAGGGTACCATAACCATAGGAGGAATGTTTGCCATTACAAATGTAAGGTTTGCTGATAACATAGACGGCTTCGCAGGGAGTGAAAGTGAACTTAGAAATCTGATCAACAAAATATATGCTACCACAATAACTTATGGCATGAAGATTAATACAGGGAAAACACAAGTTATGACAAATTGTGAAGGTATAAAGATAGAATTACTAATATTGTAGTAAGCAACAGAATACTCCAAACTATCGGCACACATGACCTACTAACGAAAGTTAAGTAAAGGAACAATAATTCAATGTCGAAAGTCATATTTCAAGGTACTGTAAATGGCACAAGAAGATCATGTCCATTGAGGAAATGGTCCGACATCCTAAAAGACTGGACTGGCCTCAATCCTTGTGAATTAATGTAAGCGACAAACAACAGAGTAAAGTCGAGAAATATTGTGAGAAAATCATAAGCAACCCTACGGGATAGGTAATCAGATTATTATACATTTTATCTATAAGAATCTATATGTAATTAAAATATTTTTGGAGTATTTGTTGATTGAAATATGATACTATTTTGAAATAAAAATTAATTATAATTATTCTAATTAAGTGAATAATAATGAAATTTCTTTTTTTACCAGATTTTTACATTATAAAATAAATACATATTTATCAATATTTGAATACGATAACCATTTGTAGAGGTGAATATACTTTTTTATAAATATACATTATTTTTACATTTTATTAAAAAGTGCTGGGTCTCAAACTTATTTACGGTTAATAATAATCTAAAATATTATATCAAATATCCAGTTATATCTAATGTAAAATTGTATCATTTCTTAAAAATAGATTACTAAAATAAGTGGAATTTTACATTTATGTATATAATTAGCATTTTATAAATCTTATTCAATGGAATAATTTAATAATAATCAAAATCAGATCCTCACTATTTGTATTTACTAGTGTAAATAATATATGTATTAATTCATTCAGAAAAATATTTTTATTTTTTTTATTGTTATATTCTTGTTTGATTTCAGAGTATATTTATATTTGATAAAATCAAAATAATTATTAATTAAATAAAACATTTTATAGAGAATTTAAGTTATTTAATATTGGAAATTTACCGAATATAAAAGATATAATATAAATTATATTATTAATTTAATCCATGAAGGATACCTATACAATTCACTGAAATATAGGTATACAGAAAACACAAGGGCTATGAATTTATTTACAGGTATGATATCACTAACGCCCATTTATGGAGTATACATGGCGTGAACTATTATAGCGGATAGCATTCACAAGCTACATTACGGCTTGACACGATAGTTATTGACTTCTTTAGCAGATTGGCATGAGAGTCGACCTCTTTGGAAACATGCCACGGGACCTCGTTAGCAGATAGGCAACTTCTTTTCTATTTCTGCTGTCTATCCATGAGGAGGGTATCATTCCTAATATGAAATTATATAGATTTAAAAAGTGGATAAGCGAGTGATATTACACATAAATAAGTTTATAATCATAATTAGTATTTTATTAATAACATTTTCATAATTTGTAATTGTATTTGAATAAAATATATACATATATAAAATACATTTTTTAAATTAGTAATAATTTAATTTTAATTTAATAATAATCAAAATCAGATCCTCACTATTTGTATTTACTAGTGTAAATAATATATGTATTAATTCATTCAGAAAAATATTTTTATTTTTTTTATTGTTATATTCTTGTTTGATTTCAGAGTATATTTATATTTGATAAAATCAAAATAATTATTAATTAAATAAAACATTTTATAGAGAATTTAAGTTATTTAATATTGGAAATTTACCGAATATAAAAGATATAATATAAATTATATTATTAATTTAATCCATGATGGATACCTATACAATTCACTGAAATATAGGTATACAGAAAACACAAGGGCTATGAATTTATTTACAGGTATGATTTCACTAACGCCCCTTTATGGAGTATACATGGCGTGAACTCTTATAGCGGATAGCATTCACAAGCTACATTACGGCTTGACACGATAGTTCTTGACTTCTTTAGCAGATTGGCAACTTCTTTTCTATTTCTGCTGTCCATCCATGAGGAGGGGGTATCATTCCTAATATGAAATTATATAGATTTAAAAAGTGGATAAGCGAGTGATATTACACATAAATAAATTTATAATCATAATTAGTATTTTATTAATAACATTTTCATAATTTGTAATTGTATTTGACTAAAATATATACATATATAAAATACATTTTTTAAATTAGTAATAATTTAATTTTAATTTAATAATAATCAAAATCATATCCTCACTATTTGTATTTACTTAGTGTAAATAATATATGTATTAATTCATTCAGAAAAATATATATTTTTTTTTTATTGTTATATTCTTGTTTGGATTTCAGAGTATATTTATATTTGATTAAATTAAAATATTTATTAATTAAAGCATAATATGCATGAAAATAGATTTATCATAATATATTTAATAATAATTAATTAATAATACGTGTCGAGTTAAAAAATTACAAAAATGTATAGTTTATTCATAATATGAGTTTAAAAGTGCTATTTTGGCATATTTTTCAAAATCAAAATAAATAAACAAATATTATCGTGACGTCATAGTGGGACAGTTAATGATTATTGAAAGTTAAATTATTTTAAAAATAAATAATAATTAAATTTAAAATACCTTTAATATATCATTTATGGATAAAGTATTATATAATATCTTATTAATTAAGAGCCTGGTTTATCTATGATTTATTGTAATGATACATATCACCTAAATATAAAATATAGTTTATAAAAAAATATTTATTTATACAAATAATTGGATAGTTTAAACACACATAAGTGTGATATTGTAAGTAATAATTTACCTATAGATATATAGTGGGGTATGGGGTATATATACCTCTAATTTTACCACAATCATATCATTGACTGAGATACTTTATACCCATTTTAAACACTTCCAATACCATATCATGAATATTTATTACTTAGGTTTTTTTAAAAATGTACATAATAATAGATATTATTAAATATTATAATAATAGTGTTTCTATTTACATATGAAATGTTATATATATATATATATATATATATATATATATATATATATATATATATATATATATATATTCTCGACATCACTATCATCCATATAAGAAGTGGTATTGCATTCATGGCAATATTATATACATATTTTAAATAATAACTGAACTTTAATATTCAGTATATTTATAGTTGTCCATGGGTGTTTGTATTTACTATAATTAAATATGACTACTTTAACTTCATAACAGAGGTTTTCTGAAGGATAAATCACAAAATATTGCTTCGTTAAATGCTTCGCAAAATTGTTGTGTTCTTGGAAAATTTTCTACGATTAAATTGAATTTTATAATTCTTATATTATATATTCTTGGTTATACGCTATTACGATTTGTCATTTTTGAAACTTGTATCCAGTTAATCCTGTATCATTATCACTATCCTCTATATATTCAAATACTATTTCATCAAGTTCACCTTCATTAAAATATCAAAGTTTATTTTAAATTATATAGCTTACTTACCATAAATTGTGATTAAAAAACTATTTAACCATATGTCTTATGGCATTGCTTATGCACTAATTTATTGTATAGTTCACATATAACTAAAGATTAATTCTACTTTAAATAATGTCATATGGATAATTACTTTGTACAACTCTGTCATATAAGTAATGTTTGCATATATACAATACTATAGTAACAATTCTTATATTAAATAATAAATGATTACAATATAAAATTATATTATAATATTTATATAAAATGTTTACTTATATAACATTTATAATACACATGAGTTTATAATATATACTATATATATATACATATCTTAATATACATATATAATATATATATGAAATATATAAAAAAATTATAATTATGTAAATAGAATTATAATTAATTTATAAATACATCAAAGGATTTTAATATTAACAATTAACACATTAAATTAATTTTAATATAAGTTTTATTATTATATTCTATAAATAATATTTCATTATTATAATCCTATACCATTATTCAGTGATTATATATTTATATACTCACAATTTTAGTAAAATAGAAGTTATTAAATCTTGTTATAATTATGTTATAACATATCATATAAATATGAATAGTATTTATTAGTTATTTTAAATTATATATAATATATTTAGACACTTTTATAGATAATAAGTCAATACTTATGTAGGTTCAAAAATAATTAATCAATATAACATTTTGACTTTAAAATTACAATAAATTATTAGCTAAACATTATTTATAATAAAAATTATAGCTCGCTAAATTTGTAATATAGTAAATATGGTACGTATATTTATAATATATAATTATATATATTTATAAGTAACACAATAATATTATATATGTAAATCAGGCATTAAATGAATTATTTATTAAGTTGATATTGAATATTATTAATTGACACATTATTTTGAAAATACTATTTTTAATAAATATACCATTTTGATGATTTTAAAACAATAATTTGTATAAAACATCGTTGACTTCAACTATATAATAGTGAGTTATATTAGATAATAAATACGATTTAATAGTGATATGTATTGAATCAAATAAAGTAACCGGGATAAATTTATTTAGCTATAGTAGGGCAGGTGGATGTAGATGCGATATGAATTTTTGAACGCAAAATTACATGATATGTATATATATTTATATACATATACTAACTTTACTTACAAGGTTGAGATTTATCGGTACTCTATGGAACGCGTTATCAGATCATTTCTCCCGCTCATCATTTTTTCTTTATTGCACACCAGGACGCGAGCTGTCACTTGTGATGATATCCAGATAAGAACATCTCTCATCAGATGCTCCTTATTGTTTCAACAGTGTCCTAAAAATCCCATATAAAGACAAATATATTAATGTATTGGGATAGATAAGTTAAATTGGTATATTATAAATAGAATTAGTTATTGATCAATATGATTCATACATTAATTTGTATAACAAATTATTACATTTATAATAAAAATAAATCCCCATATTATGTAATCATAGTATATATATATATATATATATATATATATATATATATATACGGTATATGATATACATATCAATCATCCCTAACAAAGCGCCCATTTTTTTGATTACGATATATGAGATCAAATTCAAAAGACTCTTTTTATAATTTGACTAGTGTACATGATAAACTTATATTGAAAATGCACATGTAGTATATATTATTAGATATATATAAATTAGCTTTTATTATAAATTTGATTTAGGCGTAATCATAATCGTAATCAAAACAAAATGGGAACCATATTAAATTTTCTCAAAAATAAATGATTACAAATAATTATCTAAACATTAATTATTAGTTGCTCACTAATTTAGTGTATATATATATATATATATATATATATATGTGTGGGTAAATGTAGCATTACATACATGATTCATTAAGTTAATATACAATATTATTTATTGAAAATAGTTTATTTTCTAAAAATATATTGATATCACATGTTTTAAATTTTTATATAAAAGATTTACTTATTAGATTAATATATATAATATTTTATACACTTTTATAGATAATTATCATAATACCAATACTTAAATAAGTTCAATTAATATAGCATTTTTGACTTTAAAATTACAATAAATTATTATCTAAAAATTATATATACTATAACTTATAGCTCGCTAAACATGTAATATTATATTACATATAGTAAATATAGTACGTATATTTATGATAAACAATTATTATAATTATTATATATATATGTATTAATTGTTATTTAATAACATAATATATAATAACATTATAATAACTTATTATATATATTTATAAGTAAAAATAATAATATTATATATGTAAATAAGATATTAAATAAATGATTTATTAAGTTGATATTGAATATTATTAATTGACAAATTATTTTTCAAATAAATTTAATGTAACATTAATAAATCTATCATTTTGAAAATCATTTTCAAACAATAATTGTGATAAAACATTTGTTCAATATGTATGTAAATCATAATGATATCTATTAAAGTATTATTAATTGTAATTATTATATATTTTAGATTTAAAATCTAATTTGCCACCATTTAAATGTCAATATTTATTTAAAATTGTGTAGTATTTTATGAAGTTATTATAAAGTATATACCATATAATTATGGGCACTTTTATAGATAAAAAGTTCATAATTAGTTACATTGTAAAATTATTTTCCTAAAATAATCATTGTTATCGTGCTTTTGATGATAATAACACACATATTTTCTTACCTGTATCAAAGCTTTGCCTGTATCGTGAAAATTCTAGAAGAATTTAATACCAGCTTGACGCTGATTGGACATATAAATGGATGTTTACTTTTTAATTGTATATTTCAATCAAGGACATGGTTCAATGTCCTTGGTTCAATTATAAAAATTGTTTAATAAATAAGTGTTTTATGATCAAAATAAAACACTTATTTATGATAAAAACCGTGTAATATATTGTATCCACCAAGGAAAAATACAACCTGTAAAATAAGCCATTTTTGAATATCGTGTCCCTTTTAAAAATAGTTTAATCCATAAATTTTTATAAAATTTGTGATGGTATTTAATATTTCTAATACCATTAAACATTTAAGTGAATGTACTTATAAATTAGTTATATTACAACTTTATTTTCGATAACATAATATATTGAATATATAAAAATTTATATTAAGTTAAAAGTTATAATTGATTATGATAATATAATACAATAATATAAATCAAAATGTTTACATTAATTTCAGCATAATAACAACATAATAGCAGCATAATAAACTTTTAAAATTAATAGCAGCATAATAATAGCATAATAGACTTTAAATAGACTTTAAAATAGCAACATTACAGCAGCATAATAGCATGACAAATTAATAGCAGCATAATAGACATTTAATGGCAACATAAAGTAGCACAATTGTGCTATAGCATATATAGCATATAGTCAGAGCTGGGTAGTATCGCCGATACAGTATCTATTAAAGGCAAAAAATCAGTATCGTAGATATATTTGTATTTGTATTTGTATCTATTATAAAAATTACAAAAGTATTTGTAATCGTATCTATTAGTCATAAATAGTATCTACGATATGTATCTACTAAGACAATTATTTAAACAGATACATTACATACTATACAACACATACTATTATGTTACTTTATTTACTTTTTGTTTTTGTTTTGGTTTATGGACTGCAAATGATTGAGAAATCGGCCGTCCGTGGGAGGACAATTATTCAGTAGGAGGGAAGGCAAGGGAGAAGTAATGAGTCTTGAGGTGGCGTTTAAAGAAGGGAGTTGATGAGATTATTCGTAGGTGTTTGGGCAGGGAGTTTCAGTGGTAAGGGGCAGAGAGGGAAAAGGAGCGTATACTTGAAGAATGGAGTTTGTATAAATGGGGAGTGGTAAGGATAAAGGTGTTGTAGGAACGGGTCTGGAGTGTAGTAATTGGTGTTTGTAGATGTAGGATGGAGGCCAGGTAGTCAGGGGAATTGTGGTGAATAGCTTTGTGGATTGTTAGGGAGAGTTTGTACTTTATACGATAGGGGACTGGAGCGGAATGGAGCGTCGGATTAAGCGGAGGCAATGTAGGTGGTAGTGGATGGATTTGTGCATATGTGTAAGATGATAGTCAAGGGAAAGGGTGGTATCAATATGGAAGCCAAGGTTTCGGACGTGTTGAGAGTAGGGGAGTGTGGTATTGTCGAGTGAGGTGGGGGTGGTTCATGGAGGGTGGAGGAACGTTGTGGTAAGTGGAGAAAAATAGCTTCCGTTTTAGTGGGGTTAAGTTTTAGGGAGTTGGAGATAAGACATTGGTGTATGGACTTGATACAGGAGGAGAGTCGTTCAGGGGTATACGTAGGGGAGTCTGTGCAGTTTAGATATAGTTGAAGGTCGTCAGCGTAAGTATGTAAGGAGATGTCGGGGTGGTCAGTGAAGATGTCAAACATGTGGAGGAGGTAATTATTGAAGAGGAGTAGGCCGAGGACAGAGCCCTGGGGGACACCATGAGTAATGGAGCGGGAGGGGGACGAGTGTGTGTTAATCCTGTCTGAGGAATTGCGGTTGGTAATGTAGGAGGTGAACCACTTGAGGGCAATGCCTTT
The DNA here is from genome assembly GCA_964019155.1 of Osedax fenrisi. Lineage (NCBI taxonomy): Eukaryota > Metazoa > Annelida > Polychaeta > Sabellida > Siboglinidae > Osedax > Osedax fenrisi. The sequence goes on along the minus strand of OZ025246.1, from coordinate 6,090,187 downwards.
GATGCCGATGGCGGAGAGTATGTGTATGATGACATTGTGGTAAAGGATGTCGAAAGCGAGGACATATCAAGGAGGACGAGTATGGTGCCATGGTTGTTGTTCAGGCCATAGAGTATACTTCCGTTATACCTCCTACCTATAGGTCGGAGGTTATGAAGGTTAGGGCGGATTCAGTAGATTTGTGGGGGAGGTAGGCGCTTTGGAATATGTTAGGGATATTTTTGGCTGTAATGTAGGTGATGAGTTGGGAGGATACAACACGTTCAATGACTTTGGAATGGACTGAGAGGTTGGAGATGGGTCGGTAGTTATAGGAATTCAGGGAGTCAAGATGATGCTTTTTAAGGATGGGGGAGATGGCAGCTACTTTGAAATCAGGAGGGAAGGAGCCGGATGAAAGTGAAGTGCAGATGATATTGTGGAGGGGTGAAGCAACGGTGTGGGTAATCTGTTTGAGTATAAGTAGGGGAAGAGGATCAAGGGATGACGTTGAGGAGGTGGAATTAAGGAGAGAGATTTTGTTGCCATTAAATTTCTATTATGCTGCTATTAATTTGTCATGCTATTATGCTGCTGTTATGTTGCTATTTAAAGTATATTATGCTGCTATAAATTTTAAAAGATTATTATGCTGCTATTATGATGCTATTATTATAATAGCCTCATAATATACTTTAAATAGAAACATAACAGCAGCATAATAGCATGAAAAATTAATAGCAGCATAATAATAACATAATAGACTTTAAATAGCAACATAACAGCAGCATAATTGCGCAACCAAAGTGCATACTAAAACATGCATTCTACTTTGCGTCTTTATTGCACAAACAAACTTGCATACTAAAACATGCATTCTACTAGGCGTATTTATTGCACAAACAAACTTGCATACTAAAACATGCATTCTACTTTGCATCTTTATGGCACAAACAAACTTGCATACTAAAACATGCATTCTACTTTGCGTCTTTATTGTACAAACAAACTTGCATACTAAAACATGCATTCTACTTTGCGTCTTTATTGCACAAACAAACTTGCATACTAAAACATGCATTCTACTAGGCGTATTTATTGCACAAACAAACTTGCATACTAAAACATGCATTCTACTTTGCGTCTTTATTGCACAAACAAACTTGCATACTAAAACATGCATTCTACTAGTCGTATTTATTGCACAAACAAATTTGCATACTAAAACATGCATTCTACTTTGCATCTTTATTGCACAAACAAACTTGCATACTAAAACATGCATTCTACTTTGCACCTTTATTGCACAAACAAACTTGCATACTAAAACATGCATTCTACTTTGCATCTTTATTGCATAAATAAACTTGCATACTAAAACATGCATTCTACTTTGCGTCTTTATTGCACAAACAAACTTGCATACTAAACCATGCATTCTACTTTGCGCAATTATTGCGCAAGAAACTATTTTATTTTATGTTATTCACTATGCAAATAAATAGATGCAATAAAGACGCAATATTTGCGCAATGTAAAATCTGTTGTTTACTGGGATAGCTTCCATGTTATATCATAAGACATATTGGGTGGCCTGTAAACAGACAATATAGTATAGTTTTATAATGTTATAGCTAGGATTTCAATATTATGTGGATTATGTATAGTTAGAGCATAAGAGTTTAAATAGCATTTAACTAAGATTAATATCCCACCACCACGAGTAGATAATCTATCCTTTCTGCATATAGTATAATTAGATGTGTTAAAGCATAGCATAGCGTTTGTGTAAGAGTCATTTAACCAAGTTTCATTAATAATAATAATATCATAAGTGTTAGTAGATAGAATATAAATTAATGAGGGAAGCTTGTTACATATACTCTATGCATTGGTATAGAATACAGTAATATGTTTATTTTCTAGTCATTTAGATACTTGATCAGGCGTATGTTTGTTGCTGTTATTAGATTTAGATTGTTTGTTGCTATTATATGTTTTTTTCCAGTTAGAGTAATCAGTATCACTGTAAGTAATAGTTGTATTCCAATCAATTATGTATTTTTCATTGTCTATTTTATAGTTTTTTAATTCATATGATAGTGTGCTATTGTTAAAAATGCAGCGTATATTTCCAGGTAGGGCATTTGCTCCTATTGGGAGAATAATACGTTTAAGACGTTCGTCATAGGATAAATCGGGACGCAGAGATATGTTATCGTATTGAGTGTGTCTATCAGGATGTTTCGAAAATGTGCTTAGTAATTCCTTTACAGTGATACTATCATTTAGACATATTTTAACTATTAAGTTTCCATTATCCGTAATAATTTTTGTTTAGAGTATGCTTTTTCATCTACACCTAGATCCTTCATTAAGGTATTTGCTTGTTCGTCTTGGGATAATCCAAATATTAACAGTTTTTTATTAAGATTAATTTCAATAGCTATTTTATTACTTATTGTTTTTGCTATAGAAGACTTATTTATAGACTGTTCAATGTTCTTAGATAACGCGTTCGCATAACTTTTAGTATCATTTACTTTTAAATTAGTAAGATTAGTTATCATATTTTTTAGATCAACAATTGTGTCTTTTAACTCGTCAATTTCACGTTTGTGTTCATCAAAAATAGTTTTGATATTATTGTCAAAAATATTTTGTATGAGATTAGTAATACTTAGTGATAATTCCGAGTTAGACATTCTTCCATATATATATTAATATAACACTAATAATTATACTCAATACTACGTAATATGAACACATAACAGGTTACAAGCTGACTCTAATGCGTATACTATTGTGCCGTGTTTGGGCGGACAAGAAGAAATACAAAAAAAAAATTCGGAAGCATTTGAAATGATTGATTATTTACATAAATGGATCTGAGAATAATATTAAATGTTTAATAATCATAGTATATAATTGAATATAATGTTAACATAATGCTATTATGATATAACTTACCCGGTATAAATAGAATGAAGTACAATATCGATTCTCAATCATTTTAAAATGTATATATTTTAAATATTTTAAATACATCGTATAGAACTAATTATATTTTACAATGTGCCGAAAATATTTTGTATTTTTCATAATTTGTTACAAAATTAAGTAACGCGCATTTAATTCTGATTGGATAGTGGATATTAAATAATATATGGTATATCTAAATATCGATATATGTATGGTGTCGATATTATGTTACAAGGTGTCGGTATTCGAGGCAGTCCCTGTAATATCGACACCCCTGAAATCTCAGAGTTAAACAAACTAAATTAAATTTTAAAATAGATAGTATATGTATATACCTATTTAATACTTATAAATAAAATTTGCTATTATTTAATTGAGAAATAATAAAGTGATGGTGATTTATTTTTAGGGTGTCAGTATTTGAATACTCTCCCCTATATATATAACAGAATATTACGTAAATATTATAATTCACTTTATCAACGTATACGAAATTCTCATAATTCGCTAATTGTTCAACTGTATTATTATAATGTATTGTGCCCTTCGCAACTATTTACCTTATGGTATAAATCTGTATTTAAATAATACTTTAGATTTCGTTTTCATTTAATTGTTATTCGTCATAAACTGTTAGTTTGAAATATAAAATAGAAAATATAATGATAAAATCATTATATCATATTATAACTAAATATTAAATAACTCTGAATCTTATTCAAATATCAAAAAAAAAAATGTTAATTAATGTTAATATCCGTATATCGCCTTAAGGGAAGATAAAACAAGGGATTTTGAAAAAAATATTATTATAGTGTATATGATGTACACAAGTATAGGTGCCATAAATATGCATTTATAAACGATAATCGATTACAAATAATGATAACAAACTGGTAATTTATTTACTGATTGTGTAGGTCTATTTCTTATAGTCTTATACTTATCACAAAATTGTTATATTTTCAACTATATATAACTCTACATATATTGTAAAAGGTACAAAAAAAGTTAGTTTTTCTTTTATGGATTTCTAAAGTTCTGGATCTTTTAGTAAAACAATAATTATAGATAAATCTCCTATGTTACCATGTAAATAAATCCCCTATAGTGCCGGTCCTTGATGTTATATGCGAATAATATTCATAAGTTTCTCTTAATTAATAATTTACTTATAAATAGTAACAAAGCAATGCTCTTAAATATGTCTCTCTAATTTAGATGTTCCTATTATATTTGATATTCATTTAATAACTCCATTTACAATTACATTCCTCTGAATATATATTTCTTTAATTTGTTACAGTCAGATCATCTATCATATTAGATTATATATATATATATATATATATATATATATCATATCAGCTTCCTTAGGTTATAGATAGGGGCACCGTCATAGTGTGTAGGGCCTAACTATTATTCAATAATCAGTGACGAACAACATACCGGTTACCCTATGGAAATGTATCACACATCAGAATCCACCCGTTCAATATTATGTAAGTAATAAGGGCGCTGCAACAGGGGAGATGGGGGGATATGTCTTTCTATTTTAAAATCTAAGGGGACCTCCTATGTATTGGCCCCCCCCCCCTTTTACAACAACATTTATGTTGATTGGTTGGTCTCCCCTACATAAAAAATCATTCCAGATCCCCTAGTAAGAGCTAATGGTTGTGGAAATTCAAACCGAATTTCTTAAAATGAAAGTTTCGGTAAGGGACGTGATTTAAAACAAAGACTCTTAAGTAGTATAAAGTGGCTTCCCTTTTCTTGTAAGATTGATAATGTATTAAATTCAAAGTCGTCTCTTTAGTCATCAGACTTTAAGTCTCTATTTATACTCCCATATATGATTGTGAAAAAATTAAGACTTCTTATATTCTCTCGTATACCTCTAATTCAGAATCACTTTAACTTCAAGTATGTCTTCAATAGAATACATTTAACTTAGAACTTCGTTCTACCATCAATGTTGATCCTAAACACTGGTAATCAAATCCTTATAATTATAGTACCGAAGAGTTTTACAATGGCACATATCATATGATTCCTTCTTTAAATAGCGTAAAAAAAGTACAATACGTTGATTGAATACTTGTGCATTCTCCCACATAGTATTATTTGCAAGCCCTCGATGCTAGATCAGTATGAAAAGAAAATTTGATTACCAAATTAATTAACGATTATAATTTATATATATATATATATATATATATATATATATATGTTATTACTGAGACTATAGTTTTATTAATAGTAGATATATTAAAAATTAAAACTAAAGACTAACTAATGATTGTTCTGCTCTAGCATCCCAACTGACCCCTAATTGTTTTTAAGTATTTCTTACTAATAGGTAAATATCACATAGTGGTGTATTAGTAGGTACAACCCAGATCAAATATATTTCTGACCTGCATGATTAAGTCCTTTATTCCTCGTTTGATAATGTCTTCTAACACAAATTTTCTAGTATTATCAATGTACTTTCAAACATCAACTCGGCAATAATCAATATCTATTTAACATACACTCTGGATCACTGGTAAAGTTTTTCGCTCATCAACATAACACTGTATTCTATCTGATCACATCCTTGAAAATCAATTCCCCACTTGATCCTCTTCCTCTCAACCTTCTTCGTTCATTATCACTATCTTTTATTGTACTTATCACTGAAATAATCATAGATCCATTATATCATATATTGTTCCACACAATATGAAACATTCGTACATTATTCTAATTTAAAAAAAAAATAATATTGACCAATCTAATTTATCCAGTTATCGACCAATATCCCAGTTATTATCCATATACAAGACATTAGAACGAGTTGTGCCCATTCAACTTATGCATTATATTACGCCCAATGCTATTGTTGATAAATATCAAAGTAATTATCTTCATTATCATAGTACCGAAACTACCCTTACCGATATTACTCTCGATCACAATACCCTTTCCATTAGACTTAGTGAAAATAGCATACACGGGCAAGTCCATAGTTGTTGTAAATAATATATAAGACAATATTTTATTTCATCTAGAACATCTTCGGTAAATATTCACGTATCGTTATCTCCTCATTATGTTAAAATACATTGTGTTCCACGAGGCTCTATTATTGACCCTATATTGTTAATTATTTAGTTATATAGTTCCTAAATGTGTTAATATTATTTATATTCTTCCTATAGAATTAATTTTTCCTCTTTATACCGATAATATACCTATACACACATATATATATATATATATATATATATATATATATATATATATATATATATATATATATATATATATATATATATAAGTAAGTAAGTAAGTAATTTATTTATGTATACACTTGTACATTTTTCAATCTCACAAGTGTAAACGAAAGAAAATAACAGAAACGATAAATAACTAAAATAAATATATATATATGTTTATAATTATAATTTAATTAAATAATTGTTTAGATTAATCTTGAATGTTGAATGATTTCTCAGGTTTCGTATGTTTCGTGGTAGGTCATTCCACAGCGTAGGGGCACTCCAGCTTATTAATGTTTTCATTAATCTTTTAAATTGTATCGAAGTAACCGAGTACATTTCATCATATTGCTTACGCTGATTTATCTTTACTTCCCTAATAAATATATTTTGAGGTAATTTGGTGTACCGAATAATAATGTTTTATGCATTATGCAGAGTAACTTAAATGTAGTCATCTTATCATGGTTAAACCATGTTGGGCCATTTAAAATATACTTAACAATAATATGGTCCTTTTTAGATTATATATTAATCTAATTGAATATTTTATTACCCTGTCTACTCTGTCATAAATATTCGTATTTAAATGAATAGTAATGCTATTACAATAACGTTATCTAGATATAACTAGTGATTGCACTAACGTCATTGTGGAAGTTACAGTTAGGTATTTCCTTATTTTACGAATATTATATAAGTTGTAATTTGCAGATTTACAAATAGATGAGATGAATCGTGAGAATGAAAGTTTAGAATCTAATGTAACGCCAAGTGATGTAACATACTCACTAGGTTCTATAATAGTAGAGTCAAATAGTACAGTAGGGAAAATACATGATTTAATTGTGATATTACTAAGTTTAGTTTTGGATGAATTAGGGAATACATTATTAAAAATTAGTCATCCCCAAACTTGTTCAATACAATCATTTAACTCTGTATTACTTTGTTTATTTACTTTACAGTATAATTGTATGTCATCTGCATAGATTGCATAATGAATATTAGAGAAATGCTTGATAACTAAAGAAAGAGGAACAATATATATATAAAATAAAAAGGGATCCAGAACAGAGCCTTGTGGTACTCCATACCGTAATTGTCCAATAGGTGAATATATTCATATATATATATATATATATATATATATATATATATATATATATATATATATATATATGTATATATATATTAAACACCAGAATAAGTGATATCGTATAGATCAATGCGTAACACTATAACCGAAGTAGATGGCTTACTATTTAAAGATGAAATAATAATAATTCCAAACAACATGGAAACTGAAATGCTAGATTGCGCATATTTTGCACATGCTGGAATCGGGGCGTGCCAACGAAGGCTACGCGACTCAATGTAATGGCCTTGGATGACAAAAGACTTTGAGAAATTTGTTGAAAATTGTAGTATATGTAGAAAACATGCTGAACAAATAGTAAAAAATGAACCAATGATTCCACATGATAGAGGAAGTCATCCATGGTCCAAAATAAGTTTGGATTTATGTCAATACGAAAATCGTATGTTACTCGTAATAACTGGTTATTACACAAATTTAATTCAAGTAGAAAAACTTTCGCTAACAAAAACATTGTACATAAAGAATATTCTAATGAGTCTATTCACAGTATTAGGTATACCAGAAGAGATAGTAACAAACAACGGCCCGCAGTTTAGTGATGAGTTTAATAATTTTTGTCGCAAACTTGATATAAAGCATAGTACATCAAGTCCGTATCATCCACAAGGAAACGGAAAAGCAGAAAATGCTGTAAAATCGGTTAAAAGAATTCTCAAGAATTGTAAAAATTCTGAACATTTAGCGTTACTATAATTTAATACGACTATAACTGAAGGATATACAACGTCTCCAGCTGAACGATTTTTCGAGAGGAGATGTCGAGGTCAAATTATAACAACAAAGAAATTGTTGATGACCAAAGTACAATACGAAAGAAGAAGATATAATAAGAAATATATTGATTATTAAACAAAAGAAGTAACATGATAGGAATGTAAGAGAAAGAAAAGAACTAAAGAAAGAACAACCCATTCTAATGAAACCAGGAGAAACGACATGGTCAATAGGTAAATCAAAAGAAATGTTAGCCGAAAGGAAATATCTAATAGAAGTAGACGAAAAACAATATGTAAGAAATAGGAGAGATTTAATAAAGATAAATGGAACGAACGATGAAGAAGTAGACAAACCAAGAGACGAACAAGAAATGGAGGAAGTTGAAACCCCTAGACGCTCCTAGACGGAAGAATAACCAAACTACCAGCGCGATTCAGGGATGACTAAAGCTCTTACTAACTGGGCTAAGGTATTATTATTAGTATTTATTTATCTCTATACTTTATAATATTATGGTTATGCATTCTATTATTAGTATACACTTGTTATGCACACGTTAGATTATTATTATTAACTATTACGATTACTATTATTAGTATTAACTATTACGATTACGATTATTATTATATGATGATAAATACTACTTATAAGTGTATCATAGGAAACTATATCTCAAGGTAAAGGAGATGTATCGGGATCGATTATGATCTTTGTGATTATCATAAACAACGATCATAAACAAAACAATAACACTTACTTACCTAAATGACACGTAATATTAAACTATATTACTAAATACAATACTACTTAAAGGTTAGTTTCTTATGATAGCACTTCTAAGTAGTATATAACGTACAACTAACAAAAACGATACACAGAGCTAGAGAGAATTTCTCTCTAGCTCTGTGGTTTTAGTCATATTTAAGGAAATGGAGTTATGAGAGAACCAATGAGTGAGATCAGTAATACAACTAAACATCATCATTTTAATCAGACCAAAATCACTATAACTAGGAAATGGCTATATATTTGAAGATCATCGGCATAAAGATGATAGTTAATATTAGGATATTTGTGAACAATTTATTTGATAGGAAGAATATAAATAATGAACAATATAGGGCCAAGAACAGAGACTTGCGGAACACCATATATGTTAAAATAAGTAGGAGACAACGATAAGTTAATCATCACCGAAGATGTTCTAGATGAAATAAAATACATAAACCAATTGTAGACTTGACCGTGTATACCAATTTCATTAAGGTCAATAGAAAGAATGCATATGAATATTAATTTTAAATTCTAAAAGGTAATAATTTCCTTATTAATCGTATTTTATATGATTGATAATTATCAATATTAAAAACCTAGGTTTTTAATATTTATCCTTGAGAAATTTAGGTTATCATCAAAAATATAACCAAGGTTTTCAATATTATTGCAAGAAACAATTGTGATGAAATAGTTATATCGAATAGCATGTTAGATCTCAGACATATGGTGATATATCTGACAGATAGGAATAGAGTAGGATATATGAGTCCTATATGGATATATAATTGCGTCTATCTTATGTATCTATATATCATATTATCTCCTCAATTATATCTTTACGTATATATTTATAATACATACATATCAATAATATAGTATTGCTATGTATATATTATAAATATATACGTAAAGATATACTTATTTATAAATAGTGATGTTGTACAGTAGTAATCTAGTTAATGTATTTATAGTTTTGCGTGGACATCAAAACAGTGAGTATGGGGGTATGTTACATAGTTAATTTATAGCTATAAATATTGTTCTGTTCGCCGATCTGTGCGGCGTTAGCGTGTTACATACATCAGGAGCAACGGTTCGTCTAAAGTATCTGGTCATGATAGCTATCTTGTCGTGAAAATACCGTATCTTATAAAGTATCTGGTCATGATAGCTGTCTTGTCGTGAAACTACCGTATCTTATAAAGTATCTGGTCATGCTAGCTGTCTTGTCGTGAAACTACCGTATCTTATAAAGTATCTGGTCATGATAGCTATCTTGTCGTGAAACTACCGTATCTTATAAAGTATCTGGTCATGATAGCTGTCTTGTCGTGAAACTACCGTATCTTATAAAGTATCTGGTCATCATAGCTGTCTTGTCGTGAAACTACCGTATCTTATAAAGTATCTGGTCATCATAGCTGTCTTGTCGTGAAACTACCGTATCTTATAAAGTATCTGGTCTTGATAGCTGTCTTGTCGTGAAACTACCGTATCTTATAAAGTATCTGGTCATGATAGCTGTCTTGTCGTGAAACTACCGTATCTTATAAAGTATCTGGTCATGATAGCTGTCTTGTCGTGAAACTACCGTACCTTATAAAGTATCTGGTCATGATAGCTGTCTTGTCGTGAAACTACCGTATCTTATAAAGTATCTGGTCATGATAGCTGTCTTGTCGTGAAACTACCGTATCTTATAAAGTATCTGGTCATGATAGCTGTCTTGTCGTGAAACTACCGTATCTTATAAAGTATCTGGTCATGATAGCTGTCTTGTCGTGAAACTACGTATCTTATAAAGTATCTGGTCATGATAGCTGTCTTGTCGTGAAACTACCGTATCTTATACGGTATCTGGTCATGATAGCTGTCTTGTCGTGAAACTACCGTATCTTATAAAGTATCTGGTCATGATAGCTGTCTTGTCGTGAAACTACCGTATCTTATAAAGTATCTGGTCATGATAGCTGTCTTGTCGTGAAACTACGTATCTTATACGGTATCTGGCCATCATAGCTGTCTTGTCGTGAAACTACCGTATCTTATAAAGTAACTGGTCATGATAGCTGTCTTGTCGTGAAACTACCGTATCTTATAAAGTATCTGGTCATGATAGCTGTCTTGTCGTGAAACTACCGTATCTTATAAAGTATCTGGTCATGATAGCTGTCTTGTCGTGAAACTACGTATCTTATAAAGTATCTGGTCATGATAGCTGTCTTGTCATGAAACTACCGTATCTTATAAAGTATCTGGTCATGATAGCTATCTTGTCATGAAACTACCGTATCTTATAAAGTATCTGGTCATGATAGCTGTCTTGTCGTGAAACTACCGTATCTTATAAAGTATCTGGTCATGATAGCTGTCTTGTCGTGAAACTACCGTATCTTATACGGTATCTGGTCATGATAGCTGTCTTGTCGTGAAACTACCGTATCTTATAAAGTATCTGGTCATGATAGCTGTCTTGTCGTGAAACTACCGTATCTTATAAAGTATCTGGTCATGATAGCTGTCTTGTCGTGAAACTACCGTATCTTATAAAGTATCTGGTCATGATAGCTGTCTTGTCGTGAAACTACCGTATCTTATAAAGTATCTGGTCATGATAGCTGTCTTGTCGTGAAACTACCGTATCTTATAAAGTATCTGGTCATGATAGCTGTCTTGTCGTGAAACTACCGTATCTTATAAAGTATCTGGTCATGATAGCTGTCTTGTCGTGAAACTACGTATCTTATAAAGTATCTGGTCATGATAGCTGTCTTGTCGTGAAACTACCGTATCTTATAAAGTATCTGGTCATGATAGCTCTCTTGTCGTGAAACTACCGTATCTTATAAAGTATCTGGTCATGATAGCTGTCTTGTCGTGAAACTACCGTATCTTATAAAGTATCTGGTCATGATAGCTGTCTTGTCGTGAAACTACCGTATCTTATACGGTATCTGGTCATGATGGCTGTCTTGTCGTGAAACTACCGTATCTTATAAAGTATCTAGTCATGATAGCTGTCTTGTCGTGAAACTACCGTATCTTATAAAGTATCTGGTCATGATAGCTGTCTTGTCGTGAAACTACCGTATCTTATAAAGTATCTGGTCATGATAGATGTCTTGTCGTGAAACTACCGTATCTTATAAAGTATCTGGTCATGATAGCTGTCTTGTCGTGAAACTACCGTATCTTATAAAGTATCTGGTCATGATAGCTGTCTTGTCGTGAAACTACCGTATCTTATAAAGTATCTGGTCATGATAGCTGTCTTGTCGTGAAACTACCGTATCTTATAAAGTATCTGGTCATGATAGCTGTCTTGTCGTGAAACTACCGTATCTTATACGGTATCTGGTCATGATAGCTGTCTTGTCTTGAAACTACCGTATCTTATAAAGTATCTGGTCATGATAGCTGTCTTGTCGTGAAACTACCGTATCTTATAAAGTATCTGGTCATCATAGCTGTCTTGTCGTGAAACTACCGTATCTTATAAAGTATCTGGTCATGATAGCTGTCTTGTCGTGAAACTACCGTATCTTATACGGTATCTGGTCATGATAGCTGTCTTGTCGTGAAACTACCGTATCTTATAAAGTATCTGGTCATGATAGCTGTCTTGTCGTGAAACTACCGTATCTTATACGGTATCTGGTCATGATAGCTGTCTTGTCGTGAAACTACCGTATCTTATAAAGTATCTGGTCATGATAGCTGTCTTGTCGTGAAACTACCGTATCTTATAAAGTATCTGGTCATGATAGCTGTCTTGTCGTGAAACTACCGTATCTTATAAAGTATCTGGTCATGATAGCTGTCTTGTCGTGAAACTACCGTATCTTATAAAGTATCTGGTCATGATAGCTGTCTTGTCGTGAAACTACCGTATCATATAAAGTATCTGGTCATGATAGATGTATTGTCGTGAAACTACCGTATCCTATACGGTATCTGGTTGTGATACTGCCGTATCGTCTATCGTGTTACCTAGATACAGCTGTTACCTGTTACCTAATTGGTTTAGGCACTTCTATCAACTTCTGTATCGAAGTTTTCGGATGTGTCTGGTCATGATATAAGTCTGGTCTTCTAGCGTGTCCGGTCTTACTAGCTGTATGGTCTTACACAAATATGATTAGGTGCCAATAAACCATATTTCCATAATCTATAACATGTATAAGTATAAACATGCCTATGTAATATAATGTAATATTTCTCATTATTTATATTAATTACTAATATAATTGTGTTATACTGTGTATAACTTTACATCGATTGGTTATTCGTTTACGATATATGGCGTGAAGTGGTGTCAATTCGTAACATTTGTATTCCATATGGAATCAATTGGTAAGTAACCTTACGTGTTAACGCTTGAATATTTATCGTTCTGTTTACTGGTTATCCTAGTAATAAGTTATGACTCATAAGTTATAACTCATAAGTTATAACTCATAACCGTTAATAGGTATATATCGATTCTCAAATTTACCCTACACATACATACATCAATACTTGCAAACTTCTGCATTTATGTAATTTATGCGAACATATTTTAATATATTGAATATGTATTTCAGTTAATACTGTATTATAGTATAGACAACATTCACACAATTAGATTATTCGTATAATTGTTAAAAATAACAATTATATAACATTTAAATTAGTATATAATAAATATAAATTATTTAAAATTAAAAATGTTTATCTTATATTTTTATAAATAGTATACAATATATTTTTAGAAAAATGATAATTTCAATTATATCAATATCTATTTTCTTAACAAATATTGTTGCCAATGATTGGGGTTAGTATTATACATAATATATATATATATATATATATATATATATATAGATATGTGTGCTAAATAATATTATTAATATCATAATATGCATGAAATAATTCTATTTAAATAGGTATGATAAGTTTATTTGGTATACTTTACTTACTTTTACTTTTTTTGATTAATGGACTGCAAGTGCGTGAGCAATCGGCCGTCCGTGAGAGGGAAATTATTGAGTGGGAGGGAAGGCAAGGGGGAAGTAATGAGTCTTGAGGTGGCGTTTAAAGGAGGGAGTTGATGAGTTTATTCGTAGGTGTTTGGGTAGGGAGTTCCAGTGGTAAGGGGCAGAGAGGGCAAAGGAACATATATTTGAAGAATGGAGTTTGTATAAATGGGGAGTGGTAAGGATAACGGTGTTGGAGGAACCGGTCTGGAGTGTAGTAATTGGTGTTTGTAGATGTAGGAGGGAGGCAAGGTAGTCAGGGGAATTATGGTGAATAGCTTTGTGGATGGTTAGGGAGAGTTTGTACTTTATACGATATAGGACTGGCAGCAGGCCCGTAGCCAGAAATTTATACCAGGGGGGGCAAGGCCCCCCAAAATTGTAAGACTAAAATGTAATGAATATAAACTAGTATACTAGTAATAATATCACTACTAGTAATTTACTAGTATACTCTATTACTTATATTGACACACAATATGAATTACACAGTGTATAAATAAACAATAAATAAAAATACACTATGTCTGTATATTATACACTATATAAACATAACTTTATATGCATATAATAAAATAAAAAAAATCAGTAGGACCAGGTTAACAGGTAACGTATAGAATAATAACATCAGTAGATAAGTCTACTAAATACTAGCGAGTGAAGTAAACCTTTAGTTATGGCAAAGGTAAGCTTATAACGAGATTTTCTAAAATTATATAGAAAATAGTTATCAGCGCGTATCGTATTATTAATGTATGGAGATTAGTCTAGTTGAGAGTTTATAGTGAAACCGAGGATAGTCATAGATTGAGAAGTTGGAAGAGATAGTAGAAAATATGAATGATTAATAGAGGAGAACTGTGTTTTGAGAATATGATAGTGTTAGTTTTTGTCATATTTAAGGAAATTTTGTTATGAGAGAACCAATGAGTGAGATCAGTAATACAATTCAACCTAAATATTTGAATCAAACCAGAATCACTAGAATTAGGAAATGGCTATATATCTGAAGATCATCGGCATAAAGATGATAGTTAATATTAGGATATTAATGAAAAATTGATTTTATAGGAAGAATATAAATAATGAACATATAGGGCCAAGAACAGAGCATTGTGTAACACCATGCATGTTAAAATAAGTAGGAGATAACGAGGAGTTAATCTTCACCTAAGATGTTCAAGATGAAATAAAACACATAAGACAACTGTAGACTTGACCGTGTATACCAATTTCATTAAGTCCAATATAAAGAATATTGTGATCGAGATTATCAAAATCACTAGATAAGTATAGTAGTACGAGATAACATG
Source organism: Osedax fenrisi (assembly GCA_964019155.1). Lineage (NCBI taxonomy): Eukaryota > Metazoa > Annelida > Polychaeta > Sabellida > Siboglinidae > Osedax > Osedax fenrisi. The sequence goes on along the minus strand of OZ025246.1, from coordinate 6,074,973 downwards.
GGTCTTTATTATCAAGGTATATGAGAATATCATTAATGATCAAAGTAAGGGCAGTTTCTGTACTACGACGAGGAAGATACGTACTTTGATATATATCAACAATAGTATTAGACATACTGTAATTAATCATTTGAGTGGACACAACTCGTTCTGAGGTCTTAGATAAGGATGATAACTGGGATATTTGATGATAACTTGCTAATTAGATTGGGCAAGAGTTGTTTTTTTTTTAAATCGGAATAATATATAACTATTTCAATAAGTTTGGAACAATAGATGATATACGATATCTATGAATGATTTACGCGATAAGTCCAATAAAATATGGTGATAATGAACGAAGTAGATTGAGTGGAATATGATCAAGGGGGAATTGGTTTTCAATGATGTCATCAAAGAGATTACAATGTCATGTTTGGGAAACGAAATACATTAACAGTGATTATGAGTGTATACACATATATGTTAAATTGAGATTGAGTCGTGCCGAGTTGATGATTGGAAGTACATTGATAATGCTAGACATTTTTTGTTGGACGAAATTTGCAAATAATGAACAAAGAACTAAATCAGGTTGGTCCAGAAGATGCTTGGTATGGGTTTTACCTACTAAGGTGAAATATAATTTATAAGCTTATTTAGAAGATATTACATAACTACAGAGAATATCAGTAAATTATGACGATTTTTTCCTTTGAAGTTTTTTCTTGTAAAGCGATCGAAAACTTGAAAGGAACTAAGATCAGATTCAAATTTAGAGGATGCATATTTACGTTGTAGTCTACGAAGAAGTTGCCTCAAGTTAACAAGTTCAAATATAAACCAGGAAAACTTAGAATAAGTTCGGTTGATAAGAGTAATGAAGGGTACACAAATATCAAGCGAATGAGATTATGCCAAATTAAAATATTCAAAAATTGTAGAAAAATCAGAAGATTTACTATTGTTAAGTTGATGGAATACAGAGTTAACAGATATTGATTTATCAATAGAGGAGATTTCCCAAACGATATAGAAGGTCGATTAATTTGTATCACCGGCAAGTTCAAATAAAATAATATGGCAAAGTGGTCAGATATTAAAGAACTTTGAGTGGGATATGAAATTAATTTAGAATCAGCTAAATATAAAAAAAAAGTTAATAGTATTACTATTAGTGTTAATAGTAAAGAAAACATGTTGAGTCAGGGAATACTCAAATATGAGTTTATTCAGAGATAAGGAAACATGATTTTCTTTATTAATTTGAATATTAAAATCACCAAGAATAACAGTGTTGTAAAATATGTACTACCGGAAGGAGGATACGTATACTTATAATGAAGGAAACTGAATATTACAGATCAGAATTTCATATGAAGAGAAACATGTGGTAGATGACGAAATAAGCTTAAGTTCCGATGAGAATAACAGAGCTAGGCTACACAACGATGTGATGTAAACCTATTAGAAAGCAATACTTAAAAACAAAAGGGGTATGTTGGGAAGCTAGAGCAGAATCATCAATAGTTAGACAAGTCTCAGTAATAGCAGAAATAGAAAAATTAGAATCAATAATTAATTGTGTAATAAAATCAACTTTATTTCGTACTTATCTGGCATTGAGAAGTTGAAAAGAATACTTTTTAGGAGAATGCACTGATAGACAATTAATAGTTGGATCTTTTTTACGCGATTCATAGAAGAAATCACATGATTTGGACCATTTATCAAACCATTTTCTTATTTAAAGCGGAATTCTAATTGGAATTCTAATTGTAACCACTTACTGTGAAAGTATTTGCGTTATATTGTATATATATATATATATATATATATATATATATATATAATATATTATAATATATATTATATATACATATTATAGGTAAATCTTCTTAATTTATTTCCAAAAGATGTTCTACCACTTGTACATTTAGAACAAACATTTCAGAGATCAGATGAAATTAAATTATAAAAATGTATTTTAATATTTACCATAATTTTAGAAAATATTTTATAAAACCATAAATACTGAATTGAATCCTCACTATAATGTATATGACTGAAATACATACATTCTAATAAATAAATATAATATAAATAAAATTATAAAATAAAAATATAACTATAATTGAATATCTAGTAAATACTATATGAAAAAAACTTAATGTAAAAAAGTTCTAGGGGCCTACCATATCTCAGGGGGGGCCTTGACTGGCAGCCAGTGTAGTTGTTTTAGGAGTGGAGTAATGGAGTCAGGGGAATGTCGGGGAAGTAAATGGACGCAGCGAACTACAGCATTTTTGAGTCGCTATAGTTTGATGAGTTTGTAGTCCGGGAGGATAAAGAGTATGTAGTTGCAATAGTCGAATAGGGGGATTATGTAGGAGGAGGCAATGGTAATAGCGATGGGGAGGGGAATGGAGCGTCGGATTAAGCGGAGGCAGTGTAGGTGGTAGTGGATGGATTTATGCATGTGTATAAGATGATAGTCAAGGGAAAGGGTGGTATAAATATGGAAGCCAAGGTTTCGGACGTGTTGAGAGTAGGGGAGTGTGGTATTGTCGAGTGATATGTGGGGTGGTTCAGGGAGAGTGGAGGAGCGTAGGGGTAAGTGGAGAAAAATAGCTTCCGTTTTAATTGGGTTAAGTTTTAGAGAGTTGGAGGTAAGCCAGTGGTGTATGGACTTTATACAGGAGGAGAATCGTTCAGGGGCATAAGTAGGGGAGTCTGTGCAGTTTAGATATAGTTTAAGGTCGTCTGCATAAGTATGGAAGGAGATATCGGGGTAGTCAGTGAAGATGTCAAACATGGGGAGGAGGTAAATATTGAAGAGGAGTGGGCCGAGGACGTATCTGTTATATATCTGGTCCTCATATCCGGGTATATATTGTTTATGTAGTGGTAGAATATTTAGTATCATTATGTTATATAAGTGTCGTCACTATAATGTTAGCACGTGACACATATACGCGTCGTAAAAGTTAGATTGACAGGGGGCGTGGTTATTAATTATCATTTGTCATATATAATATTAGATACATATATTGCGTTTTTAATGTGAATATAATAAACATAATACTAACTAAATAAGATTTATACGTAATATTAACACGTGATATATGACATAATACCGTACAGAAAATGTATTAAACCTTTATTTAACATTTATTTTGTAATGTATAAACTCTGAGATGTTATCATGAAACGGGTAATGTGTCTACTAATATTTATTTCTTTAGTAATACCATGGGTGAGTTATTCTGAGTAAATTAATTAAATAAAATACGTAGCTATGTAGGTAATTTAATATATTGTCATCGGGTAATTCTTAAACTATTTATTTTCTCATAATAACCGGCACAAACAATTTATGTATTATACATTATTGATCGGTTTCTACTATATAATGACATTATTAGCATCTAATCTTTGTAATTTATTTCCGTTCGTTGCGGGTTTGTAATGTATCAAGACCTGATATAACCTCGAGGTTATAGGAGGTCTTGAATATATTCTGATGCTTGTTGTCAATTGACATTAATGAAACGATTATTTGCAGTAACTTCAATATAGTAGCATGTCTTCCATTTTGTATACTTCTTCACTTATCATCGAAATAACGTGATATTTCAGATTCAAAATATCATTATATTATATATATAAAAGAGTGCATATATATTATTCGATAAATTCATGATCATAACGACGGAGATAATACGAACAACAAAGCCTACATTACATTATACACATACATTAGTATATGTAATAACTTCTTAATAATAATTGTGTGCCAAAAATAATATGAGCAGTGATCATAAATAGAAATTCTAGTAGGCGCATACTATAGTCAAAGATTTTCCGAAGGAAAGATATAACACTTACGCGAAATCGTTTAATTCGAATTTGTATACAAATTACCCTGGTGCCACCTATAGCGGGTTACTTTTAGGAACTATGCGTTGTTTATAATGTAAATTCGTATTTAACTATATACTTTTAAAATGTTAAATAATATGCTTTAAATTAATATTTATATGATGAAAACTAAGTGTTCATTACTAATATATAACAAACAAATATGATATTTATGTTTTAAATGCTATAAGTATATATTTAGTAAGTAAAAGTTAATTTATATTGCATGTAATTTAATAGAGCAATGAAAAAATTGTTGTATGCAAACAGAGCCGAACCTACATCTATTTCAGTGATTTCGATACTACTGCTAGCAGCGGCAGGGGATATTACTAAATTACGTTGCATGCATAGGGAGTGTTATATCTTTGCTTCGCAAAATCTTTGCTATAGTGGAGAATTTGTATAACCAACATTATTATGTGTATTTAAATTTGATAACTTATTTTCGTATTAACATTTGTAAACAATGTTGATCTACTTTTCTATTATATGTTCACAAATCGCGAATAAATAAATAATAATGCAAATAACATTGATTTGATTAAAATACCTGTTTAACTAGAAAACGCGTATGCTTTCGATTATAATCAGACGGAATACTTGCTCAAGTTCACCGGATGGGTTAGTTAATTACCTAACTTATTTTATAATGGTTATGGGATGTGGGTTATACCATGACATACATATCCAATTATAATTATATGATACTGTGATAATCGATACAAATTAAACATTTATGAATATAAAGTAAATCTGATCTAAGATATATTGTAATGTAAAGTTTAATAATATTTATTTTAAGTTTATTTATTTAACAGAGTTTATTATAATAAATAAGTATGTTTTAATTTATCTTATTATAATAAACACATTAATTTATGTATGGAACCCCATTACTTATATTATTTCACAGAAAACATTGGTTTTACATACATCCTATAGGATGGTTTTACATACATCCTATAGTTATCATATATGATAACTATATTAAATTTATTTATTATTAAATAAGAACTATACATTTAACAATTGCAAAAAATATATTTCAAATTACTTATCAATGAAATATCAATGATATTACTTTAAATAAATAAATGTATGGATTCGAATATTAAAATTATTATTTTTATCGAAATGTAATGCATTTTTTTCATAATTTAGGTATTTCTAATTAATTAAATTTAATTAAATTATTATATAGAGATGAATTTCAAATTAGTCGTGTATTCGCATAGCATACACTACATACACATTACGTAATATGGTCAATATTTCAGGAATTGAGCGGAACTCTGGCCTCATTCTCGGGCTATAATGCGAATTGTGATATGATAGGACAAACTACATACGATGTAACAGAGGCATTAAAATATGTAGGTATTCAATTTGAATATATATATATATATATATATATATATATATATTAATATATATTAAATACAATAAAATATCGGATACAAATGAACCCCTCCAGAAGAGACTTATGAGACTTATGCATGTTATAAATAATGGTGAAGGATCCCACACAATACAATACACATATTAACATTTTTTTATTGTGCGTTTATTAAGTTCTTGGTAAACACAAGAGAAAAACAAGAACTTCCTGTAGTCTAACCAGGATCTCTGGCTTACTAGCTTTTGGTTGTCCCATTTATCCATAGACCACAGATATATATATATATATATATATATATATATATATATATATATATATATGATGATGATGATTATGATTACTTCCTGTTTACTTTTATTGCTAACATTAATTTAATTTCATAAATCATTTATCTGATCAATCCGACATAAAGTTAAGTTATCCACACTTAATACAACATACAGCCCTGTGTATAAACATTCACTCTATATCCCACACATATTATTTATTTATTTCATTCATTACTTTAATTCATTAAACAACATTTATATTATCATTATTTAAAAATATATTAATTTTAAAATCACTGAATTGTTTACAATAATATTGTTTACATTCTATTATACTGTGCACACATTTTTCTCTATTTATATGTTCTATTTATAGCTCATTATTAATCACTGAATTAAACAAACACAAATTCCTAGAAATAATAAATTAGTTACATTGCTAGTCATAAACTATATAATGGACAACACCACTGCATCATGTAATCACTGTAAATCTAGTTTAAATAATACAGAAACTGACTTTGTTAAATGTTATAGGTGTCACACACATGTACACTATAACTGCCTAAAAGATAATAATTCTTTAACATTTAAATGGAATAATCGCAACAACCCTCCCAATTATGCTATCCAACTCATTCGTTCTCCTTCATTCTTATATATATGTCCCAAATGTATTACATTTAATAATACGCTGTCACCACCACTTCACATAGCAACACAAGTCTCACCACAACCTAATAACGATATAAACATAGATGAACCAATGTCCCAAACCAACACTTTAAATCATATTATGGACAGAATTTCTAATATAAAACATCAACAAATTAACAACACTAAGATCATAAAAGAATTTATTAAATTAAATAAGACTAAGCCCATTCAACCGTCACCTTCTAGATCAATCACATCAATTAATTGTTCACTGAATAAACACATTCCTCCCCTACTCTCCCTAACGATTTCTAAACCTAAACAAAATGTTATAAATAATTTGAACCAATCTCATACTATTATAATTCCAAACAAATACTCTAAACCTACAACATATACAACATCACCCATATCAAAGTCGGCCTTTCCCAGTCCGATAATCATATTCGCCATAAAAAACAATCTCATGTACAACTCAAAAATAAAATACGTATTCAACAGTAAAACAAACAACTACGAATTACGTCACTACCACAACAACAAAGTTAATTGGAAAACATCTCCCTTAACCCCACCCCTTTCTATTATTAAGCATTGGAGCAAACTCTTCAGCAATCGCACATGCATTAACATGCGACAAGCAGCATCTAATAATCCGATACATTCATCCAAACATACTGACTCCACTATTCATACTCAACATAGTAACTTACTATCTGTAGATCAGTGTAATGAAGATTTAAATACTACTAGTACTCAATCTACACAAACTATCCCATCACCAACTCCTATTCCGTGTCCACCAATTGTGAACCCTTCCCCACCCCCCTCACAATGACACTCAATTCAAAAAGTCCACACAAATAAAAATATGCTTTGCAAAACCACTTCCACAAATCTGACCATTCACACACTGCAATCCCCATCTACACTTTTAACTCCATTGTCCCCATCTTCCTTAGAACGCCATAACTGCCAAATTAAATCTGCATTATTAAACACCTGCTCCATCCGTAACAAGATTCCACTTATCCTAGAACTTGCTGCAGAACATGACCTTGATCTTATATTCATCACTGAAACATGGATTATGCCTGATGACATACCCCTTATATCATCTCTGAATACTGGTCCTTACTCTTTTTCACATTTACCTAGACGTAATACCAATAATTATGGAGGAGGTATTGGCATTATCTTTAAATCCTCCCTTCATGTATCCCCTCTACGTGACCATAATAATGATCAATCTGAGGCGTTTACCTGTTCCATCAGTCCACCACACTCCAAGACTTTTAATATATCACTTTTTTACCGACCCCCCTCTTCCTCAATCCCTTTATTCCTCTCTGAGTTTTATTCATTCACCCATCTAATGTCTGAATCTAATATCATTATAGGTGATTTTAATATTGCTACTAACCTATCAACTAATCATTCTAAATCTCTACTCAATATACTGTCATCCTCCAATCTTAAACTTCATAATACTTACCCCACACACAAATATGGTAATACACTCGATCTCCTCATTTCCCATAAGTCATCCAACTTGATTTGTTCTCACTCTGTTGGCCCTTGTATTTCTGATCATCACATTATATTTTTTACCCTCCAATCCCTTAAACCTCCCCACCCCACTATCACTCGTTCTTTCCGCAAAACAAAAATCATCAACACTCACGATTTCATCAGAGACTTCCTAACCCTCCCACATAACTCACCTGATGAATTATTTACCACTCTTTCAAGTACCCTCGATTCCCACGCTCCAATAATTATTAAAAAATCCTTCCTTAGACTTGACACTTCCTGGTATACCCTCGCACTCCTAAAACAACAGCGTAAATTGCGTACACTTGAAAAGAAATTGATTAAATCAAAATCTGAATCTATACTAGCGCTTTATCAACTGATCAAGTCCAAACATAGACGTGATCTCTTAATTGCAAAATCTCTTCATATTACTGCCTCTCTGGAATCATGCTCATCAGATCAAAAGAAAACGTTCACCATTTGTTCGAAACTCCTTGGGCGAAATAAAAAGAAAACTTTACCCGACTTTCCACCAGACACCTTATCATCAACTTTTGATGACTATTTCCATCATAAGCTTACACGTACTCTCAGCAATCTCCCACGATATACCACTTTAATAACCCCCACTATGCCAACTCACTCACTTAATGTATTTTCAGTCCCTTCCATGTCAGACATAGGCACACTTCTTAAAGCAACTAAAAGTTCATCTCCTCTTGACCCTATTCCTCTTTCCCTTTTACACGAAATCACTGAATCCCTCACTATCCCTCTCAATAATATATTCTGTGAATCCCTCGAATCCGGTACGTTTCCAACATCCTATAAACATGCACTCATTAAACCCCTCCTTAAGAAACCAAACCTTGACCCTCAGAGCCTCAACAATTATCGTCCAATCTCAAACCTGTCGATATTTTCCAAAACTTTGGAACGAATCGTCGCGAAACAACTAACGTCTTATTTAATATCACACAAAATCCCTCATATCTTCCAAAGTGCATATATTCCTTCCAAATCAACAGAAACCGCACTAGCGAAGATATCCAGTGATATTCTCACTAACCTTGATAACAAAAATGGCACAATACTCGCACTACTTGATCTATCTTCTGCGTTTGACACTATTGACCACACGATTCTCATACACCGTCTTACATATATAGGTATCACTGGTACTGCACACAAATGGCTATCCTCATTCATAACCAACCGAACTTCCTCAGTTTTAGTTCACTCAACCCGTTCATCTTCCCGTCTTGTAACACACGGTGTTCCCCAAGGGTCAGTCCTTGGACCAATACTCTTTAACATTTACATAATTCCCCTTCTCCACCTTATCTCGAATTCTCCAGTTAGCTTCCATACATATGCAGACGACATACAACTTTATGTAAAATGTACAGAAAACGTTAATTTTGCACCCGACATCCTTTCCTCTACTATTACCACCATTCATAACTGGCTCACAATAAACTCCCTCGTCTTTAACCCAATTAAAACCGAGGCTATATTCCTTCACCTTCCACTCCGAAGTAAAACGTTACCAACTCCCCCTCAAATTAACATTAATGGACAGCTCATCATGTACTCAACCCATGTCAAAAATCTTGGTGTTATATTTGACAATACTTTTAATTTTTACAGACAACTGTCCCACATAACAAAACTATTAAACTATCAACTACATTCACTACGCCTTATTCGTCATTCAATATCAATATCCACTTCTACTATTATAGCTTCTGCTTACATCCTACCTCTATTCGACTACTGCAATTTTATCCTTTATAATACCCCCTCATCGTATATTACTAAACTACAAATTCTTCAAAATTCTATAGCTAGGTGTATATTCAACATACCAAAATACTCCCACACTCATATATCTCCATTCTTAGTTAAACTCCACTGGCTACCTGTACGCCATAGAATCCTATATAAAACTCTACTACTGGCTCATAAAGAAATCCACCATGACTCTCCTGACTACCTAGCATCCCTACTCAAACTTAAATTACCAACTAGTACCACTACACGCTCCACCAATACGTTTCTACTTCAACTTCATCCTAAACACAAATTACATTCAACCAACACTCGAGCATGGGCAATATCCGTCCCATACTCGTGGAACACTCTCCCCACATCCATCCGTACTACACCATCAACTCCCAACTTCAAGAAACTACCGAAAACACGCGCTATAATGATGATGATGGTGATTATAGTCGGTTTACTAAGGACTAACATAGGGTCATGTAGACACCTTAGCTCGTGCGGGAAGACAATAATAATAACGATAATAATAATAATAATAATAAGATGACTATTTAATAATAATATACATTGAATAAAATGAGTAACAATAAGTGATATAGAGGAGTGTTATATACTACAGACTGCATTGATATAGTGGAGTATATCAATATATAGTGAATAATATATATATATATATATATATATATATATATATATATATATATTTGTTTGCGTAATCGAGTATGAATATGTGTATATGTTTTAATTCAGTAATATTATGTATATATTATATAATTAAAATATCATTTGACACTTATAATAAACATATCGTCACTATTTGTAATTATAATTTAATATACACATTTATAAATAAAATATGACGATACATGTATTGTTATTACTTTATTCTACATACGAGTCACTACATTATTTATATTAATTAGTTATAATTAATTAAAAACGATACCTTAATAATTCATATAGTTGGAATCATTAGTCACAGTTAAATATAACATAAAGGCTATTTTCGGTTATGTCACCAAGGACATGAGAACCGTCGAGGAGACCCCTGCAGCTATTCAGCACATTTTTGAGTCACAAAAATTTGCTAAGGTTATATTCCATACATATATAAACCAGTAATGTATACATTGATTCATATATATATATATATATATATATATATATAAATGTATACATTGATTCATATATATAAGCTACTGCTCCACTTAATCGGATTATCCGTTCCTCAATACGTACTACTTACTGTTTAACTCGACTGGATCACTCTACTACAACATCTCATCAATCATCTCGTATGTGGCTACCCTTCTCCCTCAGGTGTAAATTACGTATACTATCTATAATCCATAAATCAATATATTCTTTTACCCCTAGCTATATCTCTGATCTAATTAAAAAACGTACTATATTATCTTCTCTTCGTTACCAAAATGCTCCTCTACTTATCTCCCAGAACTCTAGTAAAACTTCCCTAAATTCTAGAGCTTTTAAAAATTCCGGTCCAACCCTATGGAATTCCCTCCCTCCTACCATTCGTTCTATTAGATCCCACAAAAGATTTATAAATCTTACTTCTTCTTTTCTCTCTACCCATAATCATTAAATCATCCAACTATTATTTGTATCCGTGTTATATTAAATTTATATCATTATTAAATCGTTATTGTATTATTATTATCTTATTATTATATAACACTATACTATATCAATGCAGTCTGTAGTATATACAACTACACCATATCAATGCAGACTGTAGTATATAATAGTCCTTTATATTGTTTATTATTGTTTTTCCGTTGTATATTGAATGTATATTATTATCAAATTATTATCGTATTACTATTATTTTATTATTATTTTCTTCCCGCACGAGCGAAGGGGTCTACATGACCCTATTTTAGTGCTAATAAACTCAATATCATCATCATCATATATATATATATATATATATATATATATATATATATGTATATATGAATCAATGTATACATCACTGGTTTATATATGTATGGAATATAACCTTAGCAAATTTTAATATATATATATATATATATATATATATATATATAAAACCTATATATATATAGAATATCATGTAGTTATTATATATATATATATACCATATAATATCACACGTAAACGTAATGCAATTAACGGGTCTTTTAATATTGATCTTATATAATATTTTACTGACTAATTAAATCATTGAAAAACCATTCGTTATCTCTTTATGCTTATAACGTACATTTTAAGGGGACAATTACTCCAATATTTGTCCCTCGTTAAATATACAGATATATTATAGTATATGTTTTATTTAGCCTGTATATAGGTTTTTTTGAAACTCACTTTTGCTAAATCACTCCAATATCGAACTGATAAATATACCCTAGCAATTTATATATTTTCTAATAATTCTCAGCATGCATAGTTATCCTCAGCTATCAGTAATAGCCTCATAACAGCAACATAATAGCATAATTAATAGCCTCACATGTTTACATTGTGCTATTGTGCTGATATTATATTTCCATTAAAATATATTAGGTAAAATATATTAATACTGCTATTATGCTGCTATTATTTTGTCATTAAAAGTATATTAATATGATGCTATTAATTTTAAAAGTCTCATATAATATTATACTATTATTAGAATAGAAACATAATAGTAGTATAATAGACTTTTAAAATTAATAACAACATAGCAATAGCATAATATACTTTTAATAGCAACATAATAGCAGCATAATTGTACAATGTAAACATTTGAGGCTATTAGTTAGACTATAGTGTACTCTGTTGATAATAGTAGGCTATCACTGTTAGCTGGGTCTGTCAATTAAGGGCGTTCCACTTAACCCCGGCACATTCATAAGCACAATTCATAAATAAACGTATACATTTGTATTATCGTCTCAAGAACTTTGTCGTAATAATGAACGTAATCATATTACAAAAATGTACTTCGAAGGTAATTCAACTACAAGTTTTGTTATTCTTGTTTCGTTATTTATTGTTGTTTTCTAGTATTATATAATATTATTTTCTATTATTATAATAGTGTATGTGTTTATGTTGACTTCTTTTGAGATAGAATACGAATGTATACAATTACATTGTATAATCTTATAAGCTTATACACAATAATACAAACTGCATTAGTGTATGAATTTATATTTATTTAATTTAATTTAATTTATTTTATTTTAAAGACTCTTTGTGCAATAGCAAACGATCGTCTAAGTAGACACAAAAACAATATAACGGAACATACATGAACATAATATAACTAATAATAATGAACAATTTATATGTATTAGATACGCAAACAAAACGGAGGCGTTAAGTTGATTGGCGGTTGCAGTTTGATAGATAATTGCAACAAGCGTCCACTAAGTTCTACGACAGAAGGATCGGTCAACTATGACTTTGTTGTCAGCTGCATGTATGCGGATTCTCAGGTTTCCATTATATATTTAAAATTATATATATATTTGTACATATTTATATATATATATATATATATATATATATATATATACATATATATATATATATATATATATATGTGTGTATTTGTGTGCGTTTCTAGGTTATAATATGTAATATATACAATACATATTATATTTCTTTCGTGTGAAAGTGCACTGAAACCATGGTTTTTTGAAATAATAACTTTTTTAAATCAACAATACCTACCAATGTCCATGTTATTTAGTATTTAATACTGAATACTAATATTTAATTAAAATTTCATAACATGCATTATAAATTGGCCCCTGATAATAAAATATAAACTAATATTTATCCATTCTCCAATTGGAACTTACTTTAAAGTAAATGCAATTAATTAGTCTATACTTTCAAAAAGTGCTTAACTAAATGTGTTATATTCTATTGTCTTAATATCAATAATATTTATATATTAATATACCATGAATACATATATTGTATGCTCACTCTTATGTAATCTACCCCTAAAGCTTATGTTTAAACTTGAGAAGATACAACGACGTGCTATACGCACCCTATATAAACTGGAGTTCTCTTCAATAGTATCAATATCGACGCTAATGCGATCACTCGACTGGCTTAAGTTTAGGTATCTTTGCAGGTCCAGACTACTATACATCACCCATAAGGTGATACATCTTATATCTCCCGAGTACCTAGCAGACTTGATCAGTATTCAAACCCTTAGTCTAGCTAGCAGGAAAGTCACATGATGAAAATTGTGCAACGCTCGACTATCTCTGCTCACTCTGAATCTGCTTTCTCTGTGGTAGCTCCAAAATACTGGAATGCTCTTCCATATGAAATTAGGTGTTTAAAATCCCTGTCAATATTTAAATGTAAACTCTCCACGTACCTATTAACATTGTAACCTACTCTCCTTTTTCCTTCATTTTTATTGTACTTTATATATTTTATTTTTGTTTCCTCCTCATGACGCCCATAACCACCACGTGATTTTGTAGTAAATACAACATTTTTAAATAAAATAAAAAATATAATTGTGAAATTAAAACTTAGTAAATTTAATATTACTTGTATACTATTTGGTCAATTTATAGAGATTATTTTTAAATAATTATATAAAAATTAAATAATTACTCGAAACTATTATAGTTTTGGTTGTAATTCTATAGTCACATATATATATATATATATGTAGTAATATAGAAAGAGAGTTTTAATTATACTCAATTATATATTTATACAATAATAGAAAAAGTAGTTAGATTTAAACATCTAAACTTAATAATAAAATGTATAATAAAGTAAATAATTTAATTCTGAAAATAGTAAAATTTGAAGAATTATGAGATTCATAAATTCTATAATTTAGGAATACATTAAGTATAGGTTAGGAAATATCATATTTTGACTTTGTGGTTCATATGCAGAAAATATATATATAGGTTTTCCTACATGGTTTTCATATTAATTATAAGTTAAGTATACAATTAATAGATATGTCGTTACATTTTTTGAAATGTTTTTACAGTCTAATATATTTATATATAATAATAATAATATATAGTTTATTAGGTAAACAAAAAATAAATATATATACAAAAATAATGAAGAAAAAATAGATATAAATTAATACCCAAAACGACATGGTACAAAAATTAACAATAGGTTTATAATTAATAAAAAACGCCTTGTTTTATGCATGCCGAACATAAGATATATGAATATTATATGCAAATATGCACATATTATATGAAGTAAAATGAAAACAACATAAAATAAAATCAGAACTCTAATCTCCACCATAAAGATACCACCGATTAAGAATGGAGGTATCGGGTTAGAGGTTGGATAAGCCATATGAGGTGGATCAAGCCACAATGGTTGGTCATTCCCTTAATGTAGTGGTATTGACATATACTGACATAAAAACCAGCATAACCAATACAGTGAATTAGATAATTCTGATCATATAATTATACTACGAATCATTAAGGCTTTAAAAGAGAAAACAGTTTCACATTGTAATATCAGATCGGGTAGTTTATTCCAATCTGAATATATTCTATTACCAAAGTAGTTGAATTGTGGTTTGGTCTTTGATTTCGTTCTCCTTATCTTTATTGACGGACCCCTGCTAGATGATACCATATACTCATGATGTTCGACACCGGTACATCAACGAATCCTTTGATGATTTTATAAGCCAGAGTAATATCGGCAATAGTTTTGCGTTGGGAGAGTGAATGTAAATTTAAGAATTTTAATCGATCAGAATAATTTAAATATGATAAATTACAACGATAAAATCATTTTTTAGTAACAATTATTTTCACTTTTTCAAGTAAGTCATTATACCCAATATAGTTAGAATTAGGACTCCATACAGAAGAACCATACTATATAATTGGTCCTGTATAGGTTAAGTATGCACATACTAAAGGAGAGTACTAGTTAGTTATGAAATATCTAAATATCATATTCGATATTCTATATGCTTTAGAACATATCTCAGATATATGAGTATACAATTTTAGATTATCTGTGAATATTATACCAAGATCTTTATAATATGTACAATATTTTAATAAATTATCATTAAGATAATAATTTGATTTGTTGATACATTTACCAATACGCATAGCTTTACATTTGGAGGTTGCTAGTTCAAGTTGCCAAGTTGACATCCATTTGTCAATATTGGCAAGTGTTAGTTGAAGACGTATAACATCATAAGACTGTTCAATATGGCCAATTTTTGCATCATCAGCAAATCATCAGCAACAGGTATATGAAGGTTTCTCTACACAGTCATGTAGGTCATTAATGTATGTTAGAAATATAAATGGTCCTAATACATGACCTCGCTGAACACTTGAAATTACCTTTTGGGGTTTAGACATATTGTTATCAATTTTAACGCTTTGAATTCTATTAAATAGGTAAGATTTAATCCATTTCAGGACATCTCCTTGTATACCAATATTAAATAGTTTATAGAGTAATAATTTATGCGACACCTTGTCAAAGGCCCTAGCTATATCAATATAGATAATATCCGAAGATTTAGAGTTATCTTTAGCTTTAAATATGTCTCGATAACATTTTAATAACTGAAGATCAGTTGATTTACCCTAAAGAAAACCGTATTGATTATCATTAATTAGATTATTATCTCGAAGGAAGTAAATTAAATGGTTAGATAGAATTTTTTCAAAGAGTATCAAATAACTCGGTAAGATACTAATTGGTCTATAATTTTCAGCTAGTGTTGGATCACCTTTCTTATATATAGGTGTAATGTAGGAATGTTTCCATAAATCTGGGCAATAGCCTTCCTTAAGGAAACGACTATAAATTATGGATAAAGGTTCACATAACTCAACTGAGATAATTTGTAATACCCCTTTCGATAAACCATCTGAAGAATTATTAAACTTGTTAGGTAAAAAACAATGACATTTTATAATAGTTTCAGGTGATAAAGGAAATGATTCAAATGTGTTTTTAAAAAGTATTGATGGTATATTCGGTACAGGTGATGTATTATTATTAAATACAGAATTAAACTGTAAGGATAAACATTTCAGAATATCAGAGTAATTGGTTATAATAGAACCATCTAAGTTTGATCTGAGAACAGACAAAGGTTTATTCGAATTAAGTTTGGAATTGATATATTTAAAAAAAGAAGATTTATCATTATAATTAAGAGTATGTTCTTCAGTTTTTATATTATAAAGTTTAATTTCTAAATAAAGTTTAAATTGCAAACTCCGCTATTTCACATAATAAGATGGGATAGATTTAGATAAACTATGACACTGTAGCCCCTACAATGATTGTAGGGGGTGTATAAACTGACCCCTTTTAGTAACGGGTGTAAATTTTGAAATTATACCATTTACGGTAGAAATAAATATATCAAGTAAAGAGGAACAATTTATTTTAGAATTTAACACTACTGGCCAGTCAATTGTAGACAGTTCCAATTTTATTTGATCAAAATTAGCCTTGTTAAAATTTAATTTAGGTACAAATGTTGTACAGTTATAATTACTAATAATTTTATTATAGATAATGTATGATGATATTGCTAAATAGTCACTTATAAAGTTATGATATTCTAAAGGATTAATTGCTTGGATATTAGATAAAATCATTTTATTATTAGTAAGTATAATATCTAATAAATTGAATTGACGAGTATTGAAATTAACAAGTTGGGTTAAGGCATATTTTTAAAAATATTTTTCAATTGTTGTTTGAGACGTACGATTAAACCAATCAATTCCCGGGAGATGTAGGTCTCCATAAAAAATAGTTGATTCCGGAGTATCAATAATCCTAGACATTAAATTACATAATAATATTGTATTCTTGTAGTTCATTGATGGCGGTCTGTAGAAAATACATAATCTAAAATGTAATACATTGATACAGATTAATTCAAAAGTATTATTAGGTAAATTAATTTGATAAATATTATAATGCAAATGTACATAAACAAGAATTCCACCACCATTGGTATTAGTTTTCCTATCTAAGCGGTATAACGTATATTTGTCATTAGGATTTAATAATGAATTAAAGATATTTTTATTCAGCCAGGTTTCTGTAAATATTAGGATATCATAAATATTACTATTAAGGAGGGATATGAGCATTGGTAGCTTGTTGCATATACTGCGTGCATTACAATAATAAACCTTAATAAATGACGATTCTGTATAGGGTTTTAGTCAATTATTATTACTAGAAGTGAACGAATTTTTCCATTTGGAAAATTCTGCTTCTGAATATTTAACTTCACAATCCCAATTTATAGTTGTTTTATCATTATTAATAGTAAATGATCTAAGTTCATATTCAAGAATTCGATTATTAAAAACACATTTTATATTTCCGGGTATAGTTTTGGCACCGGCAATTAGAATTATACGAGTAAGTCTATCCTCAAAACTTTGATCAGGTCTAATAAAAACGTTCGGGTATTTTTTATATTTATCAACTACATTCGAAAAGTTTTTCATTAGTGATTTAACTGTATGAATACTATTTGATATCGAAAGTTTATGAATAGATAAATTATCAGAATTGATTTTTGAAAGATTTGCAGATTCATTGAGACCTAAATCATTTAGCAAATTATCTGTGGATTCCTCTAATAGACCAAAAATAACACAAGTTTTATTAGACCTATCAAAAATGGCCATTTGTTTAGTTATTGATTTTGCAAGATCTTTACTATTAAGTGCTTCAGCGTATGATTTCACAGATGATAGACTAGTTATATCAGTTTTTAATGATTGGATTAGCTTAGCATTACTCTGAATCATGTCAATACATTTATCAATAACCTTATTTTGATTAGGTGACGTAGTACATGGTTTACAAGTAAAATTAAAATAAGGTGAATTAAACATCTCAATTAAATATTTAGAAAAATTTAGATTTAGTAACTTAGCATCATGAAAGCATACATAGTGTAATCTATTGTTACATGTAATGCAACTAACATAATTATCAGCACAATTTTTGGTACAATTCAGGCAAAATGACATTGTAATAGAAAATAATATGGTTCTATAATAATTATATATTGAATTCAATGCATGTACACCTATAAATATATTTATATATACATATATAAATGTAATAACATATGTGAATATATGGATTTATATGCACTATATGTGATATGTTTATGACATTTGAAAATTCTTGGAAAAATTTAATAAATATTGTATGAATTGTTATGGCTTTTTCAAATATAATTAAAAATAATAATAATACAAGATATATAAATGCAATTATACAATATAATAATAATAACGAATTGATAAATAAGAATAATATAATATTTATACAAATTATTATCTAAAAATATATATATATGATGACTTATCTTTATCAGAATAATAATCGATTTAAAGTAGTAAACAACATTAGATGTTGATAGTAAAAATGTAAGCAGGAAGCTTATATATATATATATATATATATATATTAATGGAAATATAATAACGTATGTTTTACATATCTTTATTAATACTAGTTAACTATATTTACAGGGTTCTAATGCTATTAATGTTCTCAGACTTCCGACTGGTTAGTGAACATACGTAAATAATAGTATTAATAAACTATAACATGAGCAAATAATAATATTTATAATTATTAATTCTTAAAATATGTGCAAAAAATATTCATGTTTTAGACTAGAATATGTTTTTAATGAGTTATTAGTAGAATATTGATATTTAAATGTATAATAAATAAATATAATATATATATAAGTAGTTAAACAAATTAATAAAATTATTTATATAATATATATATCACCCAAGTCCGCCATTCGAAAGTAATAATATATGTGTACACATTATACATATATAGGTGCCGCCCTGCGGAAAATTAAAGCTAATAAGAAACAAACAGGTTAATAATATTTAACATAGGGGAAAGTCTCCGATTACCGACCCCCTCCTAATACCGACCCTCTATCGTATCTCAGTAACTATAAGATATATCACAAAATTATATATACATGAACTGTTAGTAATTTAATGATAAATATGAATAAGTATTTTGTATTAACAAATATACAATCCTACAATTGTTATTTGATCAAATGTAATATTCTGTTTTTAGTTTTTAAATATTTGGATAATATATATATTATATATTAATATATATATTAAACTTATTTAAATATAAATAAATACAACATATATATATATATATATTAAATAATATCTTATTTTATAATTTTAGAAATAGATTACTGTGCTATTAATCCATGTAAAGACAAAAATGCGTCTTGTTTCAATACGAATAGTAGGCGTGAATGTTATTGTAATAGAGGATTTGAGCGTGGTTACAATAATAAATGTTTCGGTAAGACATATGTGAACATATAATATAAACTAAAACATTAAACACATAAAATATTAATTCACGGTACCCATATTTACATAGAAAATATAATAGAGAATTTCATTATAATATTAATATACTATTTGATATGTATGTATTATAGATAGTATCAGTATTTTAATTGTATTACGTAATTATTGGAAATACACTTACTTATATAATAAAAAGTAACTTATATCTGCACTAATTGCAGTATTTTACGATTATTTGATGTATTATTTGAACTACTCCGAAGTACTGGAACAGTCTTCCCGATGAATTACGGACCATATCATCTTTTATTACTTTTAAATGTCGACTATGTTCATATATGTTATCATTAGTTATCATATGTTATCATTTATATGTCATTTAAAAATGATATAATATTTAATATAAATATAGATAATACACTCTCAAGTAACTTATACAAAATTTCTTGGAATAAATCTAGATACTTGTTTAAATTGGAAATGTCATTTAGCTTATCTTAAAAATAAATTATTAAAAATGTTGTGGATCATAAAAAATGTTTCATACTTTGTAATTACATCTGCCATGATCAAACTATACTATGCTTTATTTTATCCACATTTAATTTACTGTATAGAAATATGGGGTCATGGTTATGTATTAAACTAAATTGCATATATTTTATTCAAAAAAAGATATTCAAAATAATTTGTAATAAACCAAATGATTTTTCAACTGTTTCTTTATTTAAGGCAAATAAAATATTATCTTTATATGATATTTGTTATTTATTAGTATAAGACTTGCATTTACATGTATAAAATATTCAATAAATTTTGCCATCCTATTATTTTAAATCATTTTACATTGACATCTAAAAAAAGATTTAATACCAGGAGTAACTGTGATTTTATTCAACCTTATTTTAAATATAATTATATGAATAATATCTTAATTACATTCGGACCAAGACTTTAGAATTATTTAAGTATAGATATAAGAAAGTCAAATTCTTTATCATTATTCTGTAAAAATCTTAAAATAATTTTATATAATACTTTGTCTATTTTAATGAATTTATTTTTAGTTTAAATTTGTATTTAATACATTTAATATATTTGACTTATGATAATATTTTTTTATAATTTATTTAAATTTTCATTTTATTTATTTGACACTATAAAAATACCTACGTTATATTAAATGTTGACATTATAAAAAAACTGACTTTTAAAAAATTATTATATATGATTTTAAGATTATATTATCTTTTATTTTATTTTGACATTTTTTGACATTAAATAAATTACTTTGGGTTATATATTTTTCTGTATGAACATCGAATATTGTTAACCTATATCTATTTAATAAATTTTCTTATTATTTCTCTTTTTTTTCTCTTGGTTCTTTTACTTTTAACTATTGTCTATCTAATATGTAGTTCCACTATGTTATATTTTAATTTATATTATTTAATACTTGATGTATTTATTAGCTTTTAATTTTATACTTTTATCATTTATTTATATTATTACATGATTACATTATTATATGATGATTACATTTAGTTACATGATAAGTTTCATTATATTTTATTATATATTTTATTTATTTTTATCATTTATATGTAAACGTGAAGTCATAAGGTTAAATACCTCGAAAATCTTCTGACAATTTTATTTGTCCTTTTATTGTTTTTTTTCTCTCTTGCAATGATTGCAATAATACAATGTATCTTATCTTATCTTATAATATTATAAAATTATTATTTATTTATAACTATTATCTATAATGAAACTTATCATGTTAATAAAGGGGTAATTGTCTCGATAAGCAACATTGCTTCTACAATTACCTTGGCATTTAATACACTTAATATCGATGTGTAAGCTACATATCACGCTACATGTGTCTACTGATATCGGTTTAATAGAAACGTGCTTCTCGAATACACAATGTTACTAATTTATTAATAACATGTACTAATTATATATATATATATATATATATATATATATATATATAATATTATTTTTAGGTTGGGGTGAAATTTGAAATAATTATGGCGATCTGGTTATGACTCGCGATAGTGATGTAACGTTATACGTGGAGTTCAATAATGTCACTAATTCACGTATAACGTTACATCACTATCACGAGGCATAACCATATCGCCATAGTTATTCAAATTTCAACCATAATAATTATATATATATATATATATTACTGATGTATTCATTAACATAAAATAAGCACAATTATAATATTAATTATAATTGAATCTAGATATAAATGAATGCGATAGTGTAAATAAGAATAATACATGCTTAACTATAATGAATTCAACATGTATTAACACTGCCGGGTCGTACAGATGTGATTGTAATAGTGGTTACAGTATGTTAAATGGGCAATGTAAAGGTATTAATATATATATATATATATATATATATATATATATATATAGATATATATAGTAATAGATATGTATAACCCATATATATATATATATATATATATATATAATATTATTTTTAGGTTGGGGTGAAATTTGAAATAATTATGGCGATATGGTTATGACTCGCGATAGTGATGTAACATTATACGTGGAGTTCAATAATGTCACTAATTCACGTATAACGTTACATCACTATCGCGAGGCATAACCATATCGCCATAGTTATTCAAATTTCACTTCAACCATAATAATTATATATATATATATATATATATATATATATATATATATATTACTGATGTATTCATTAACATAAAATAAGCACAATTATAATATTAATTATAATTGAATCTAGATATAAATGAATGCGATAGTGTAAATAAGAATAATACATGCTTAACTATAATGAATTCAACTTGTATTAACACTGCCGGGTCGTACAGATGTGATTGTAATAGTGGTTACAGTATGTTAAATGGGCAATGTAAAGGTAATAATATATATAGATATATATATATATATAGTAATAGATATGTATAACCCATATATATATATATATATATATATATTGAGTTGAAAATTTAATATTGTCCTTATTACATATACTAATAATGTCCGTGAGCATTAATAATATGTATATAAGTATACATTTTATACTACCTCAACATTGTATTCAACCTTACAAATGTATGTTTACATTACTTTCATTTTCATGAATATAATTTCATTATTAGGATATTTATATGTATATATTTTAATTGATTTAAATTTATGATTATATATATAATGTATATACTTATGATCAACTATTTATAAAAGTATATAAAAATATATAATTCAATAAAACTCTAAAAATATATTTTTAAACTATTATAATTAAATTAATAATTAATACATTGTAGAACCAAAGCATAGTACTCTAGACCAAGAATTATCTTATATGGTTATATATATATATACGTAATTATATAAGATAACTTCTAAATATTATGTTAAGATATATTGTATTGGTCCTATGGGACTTGAACCAGTGTCCTGATATTTCTGTATATATATATATATATATATATATATATATACATATATATATACATCACTTAATATGACCAACACTGACACCATAATTATCTCCAGACCTACCTACCCCTATTCATCACCAACCCCTTACTACTATCCCTCCCTCCACATAATTCTTAACAACTCTTGGTTTCACCATCAACTCCCACCTAGATTACTCTGACCACATATCTATAATGATTCGCAATGCCAACTATTTTCTTTATAATATTAGAAAATCACGTAATAAATTGACTTTTTCAATGACTAAAAGTCTAATACACTCGCTAGTCTTCAGTAGACTCGTATACTGCTGCTCACTTCTATGCAATCTACCCCTAAAGCTTATGCTTAAACTCGAGATGATCCAACGAAGTTCTATACGCACCCTATATAAACTGAAGTTCTCTTCAATAGTATCAATATCGACTCTAGTGCGATCACTCGGCTGGATTAAGTTTGGGTATCTCTGCAGGTACAGACTACTATGCATCACCCATAAGGTGTTACATCTTAGATCTCCCGAGTACCTAGCAGACTTGATCAGTATTAAAACCATTAGTCGAGCTAGCAGAAAATTGTGCAACGCTCGACTATCTCTGCCCATTCTGAATCTGCTTTCTATGTGGTAGCTCCAAAATACTGGAATGCTATTCCATATAAAATAAGTTATTTAAAATCACTGTCAATATTTAAATGTAAACTCTCCTATTAACATTGTAACCTAACCTCCATTTTCCTTCATTTTTATTGTACTTTATTTATTTTATTTTTGTTTCCTCCTCATGACGCTCATAACCACCACGTGATTTTGTAGTCAATAAAACATTTTAAAATAAAATAATATAAATATATATATATACTGAACCATACAGGAAGGTTTTTATATTAATATATATATTGTTATTGTTATTGTTATTGTTATTTTTATTTGGTTTAGATCCCTCATCCCATCCAGGAACTTAGATGACGTTTTCACTTATAACCATATATGGCTCTAATGTCCCTTCGAAGCCGCTCTCATGTTAAGACATCCATGGTTTTAACGAGAGCCGATCATTTATTTGTACACAATTATATAAGATAACTTCTAAATAATATGTTAAGACCCATTTTATTAAATTAAT
The DNA here is from genome assembly GCA_964019155.1 of Osedax fenrisi. Taxonomy (NCBI): domain Eukaryota; kingdom Metazoa; phylum Annelida; class Polychaeta; order Sabellida; family Siboglinidae; genus Osedax; species Osedax fenrisi. The sequence goes on along the minus strand of OZ025246.1, from coordinate 6,050,409 downwards.
TAATGGTCCGGACGAGGCTCGAACCCTTTTCCTACTGCTTGTGTGTCTGACGCCTTAGCCACTGAGCCATACAGGATGTTTTTTATATTACTATATATATACATACATCTAGTAAGATTCTAAGAAATACTGGATATTAACAAATGACCTTTCCAAAAATAAATATCAAATATAGATTAATTATATCCGTAAGTCCTGCTAATATTAAGTATTACCCATCAACATATTGTATTTTATATTTTATATTATCATCTATTTTATTATAAACTAATTATACACAAATATAACTTATATATATATATATAAATATATATTATATAATTAATAATTCATATAAATTACAGTATTTATTACTTTTGTTATTAATAGTACCGGTGGTATACATGATTCATATCTTATATTCTAAAGGAGAAAGGTTTATAAATATTATAATAATGCTATTATGTTATAAGCATATATATATATATATTTAATAGAATACTATTTATAATTACTATTTATTATAAGTTTTATTGATGATATTATTTATAATAGAATACATTTTCATATACATATTATTGTTATTATTGTCTCTAAATTGCCCTATATTATACTTTAATATATATATATATATATATATATATATATAATGTAATTTAATTAATTATATATATATATGTATTTAATATTATATTAATATACTCTAATTATTCTCGTAATATTATATAATAATATAATATATAACTTTAATCAATATAACCATTAATTATATTATACTGATAGTAGCTCAAATATAAATGTTTAGATAAATGCAAAACACTATTAGAAGGATACAATACTAAGATATGAACTTCATTTTTAAATATTATAATCTACTTTAATTACCACAATTGTTATTTATTATCATTGCTATCGAATGACTTTCTATGAATATTATAGTAAAATCTCCCATTACAGATACCCTCCAAATGCCCACTACTTCTCGTGGCTCAGTAACTATAACATATATACAAACAAATATATTCATACATTATTAGTAAATTAATAGTAAATATTAATAAATATTATGATTTTCTAAATATTCTATTATACATATATATATATATTATACATTTGAAAAAATTAAATATTCTGATTTTACTATTTAAATTATAAATCATTTCAAATACTTATATAAAATACTTAAAAGAAAACATATTTCTATACATAATATTGTAGATAAATTAAATATTTTAAAAATTATAAAAATAATTTAATTTTAATAAGTAACAACTAATATATCTTAATTATAGCGACCCATATGATATTCCTTTTAGCAACACCCTAAAATCCATAAATAAATACATCATATGATTTATAATTGACAATCAAAATAGATATTGTTTTTATTGTGAAATTATTCGTAATTCGTGTGTATCATTGTAACATCGTTAATACCACCTAATACACTATTTATTTATTATATGTAGTAATATTCATAGATGGTTACTTTAAAATTTAATATATACATATAAAGTTTAAATATAAGTTTACTATGAATATTAAACTTAAATTCAATAATAAATAAATTTCGTGCGTTTTGTATACAAATTATAATAAATATTATAATAATTAAATCTATTTATATCTGTTATTTGTATTGGATATTATTTTACTACACTTATTTCTATCACGTGTATTTTAGAGGCTCTGTAATTTGAGAATGTGTCGGTATTACGAACGTTTATCAAACAATAGACCCCACTGTTTATTATTATAAATGCAATTATATCAAAAATTTAAATTTAAATTCAATAACAGCGACTTATTTATTAAATTCAGAATATTAACTTAAATATAGAATTAAAATAATAATTGATAAATAATGTACATTAGTAGGTAACCTACTAATGTAATAATCATATTAATATAAAAAAATAGTATAGTAATTAATACGAATTTAATTAAATATATATTATTTATTTATTATTATAATTAATTTTTACAACGCATTAAAAAGTAATACTATTTGTACTGGGTTTAATAAAAACGTATTACACCTATAACATATATGTTTATATTTATATATATATATATATTATATTTATATATAAATTGTGTATTTACACTCTTTTACACCTATGTTTTACAATTTATTATGCATTACTAGTTTGCTATATATATATACAATATTGTACAATACAAAAGTAGTACAGCTATAACATGTTCAATGTTGTAGTCACGCTTGGTTACATCAATGTTGTCAATGAATTACAAATTAATAATATTTTTATTAGGTTTAATAACAACGTACTACACCTACCATGTTGTGATAACACTATTGTATACCTATTTTTACAACGCATTACAATTAATCGCAACCTAATGAATATACTCTGGTTTCTTTGGACATTATAATGACATATAACGTTATAACGTATTACTACTAACAAATATTAATATTTTATATTGATTATGCTATACCGATTTTAAAATAATTTAATTATTAATTTTTGTTGTGGGTTCAATAACAATGTATTATACCTAAACATATACATATTGTAAATACACTATTTTACACCTATTTTTGCAACGTAAAATTACTTGTGTTTTATTAAGTTTAACAACATCTAAATACATCTATAACAAATACATGTTGTAAATATACTCCATGTATTCCATATACTCCAGTATACTTCATATACCCATTGTTATAACGCATTAAACCTAATACACATATTCTTGTTTCTTGGGTGGTAGTTAAATGTATAACTTTTAATAATATTATTAAGACATATGTATTGGTTATCTATCATTTTAATATAACTGTATAAATAACTATGTATACATAACTATGTATAACCTTGCAGATCACAATATTACACACCCATTACAAATCACATTTATAAAAATGTATTAATAATATATTAATATGTATACACTAAATATTTTCATTTAATACTTTTAGATATTATTCTATACGGTAGCTTTATACGCGCACTGTGGGTATCCACGGGGTACTACCCAGTGAGGGTATGATGTTAGGTTACCCTGTATGGGTATAAATACATAGGTATCAAACTATTAATTAACCACGCCCAATTATATCTACATATATGATAATGCTATATTTTCAAATGAATTCTGACCTATTTTCTCGAATTATAACTGCAGTTGCAGCATGTTGACTTATGACCTATTGTCATTCGTAAAATAATATCAAGGACACGTCCTTAGTAATAACTTGGCAGACTATTTAGCGTGTAAACACGATAGGAAGGTATCCAGTTATACTAACAAATATAGGTATATAGTATATACTATATACCCATCCTTTTTACACGCTGCATTGGGAATCAAATATGGACCAGTTTGTTACCCAGACTGGGTATAATATACAAACATATGCGCCCAGTATTACGTGTGAAGATGCCTTAATGTTCTTATTGTATTTATAACTTATACAAATGGATATATTTATTTTAATCAAATTTAAATTATCGTTATAATTGTTTAGCAAAACAGTAAAGGATGAAGTATTATCAAAAAAATGGTTTATTTACGATATTATAACGAATATTACATTTATATATATATATATATATATATATATATATATATATTATATATATACATATATAAACAAACCGATGTATAAAGTACTGGAATAATATTCCAAGTTCATTAATTAACATTTATAATTTAAAATTATTTTCGAAACATTTCAAAAATATACATTTAATTTTAATTTTATATTTATTTTCTATTTTATTTTATTTTATTTAGATAATTTAATATTTGTCTATTATATCCATATATATATATTAATATATATATATATATATTAATATAACACTAATAATTATACTCAATAATACGTAATATGAACACATGAAAGGTTACAAGCTGACTCTAATGCGTATACTATTGTGCCGTGTTTGGAAGGACAAGAAGAAATACAAAAAAAAAATTCGGAAGCATTTGAAATGATTGATTATTTCAATAAATGGATCTGAGAATAATATTAAATGTTTAATAATCATAGTATATAATTGAATATAATGTTAAACATAATGATATTATGATATAACTTACCCGGTATAAATAACATATATTTAGTTATATTGTATACAATATAACTATATATAATATATATATATAATATATAATTATATATAATTACTTGCAATAGTATATAGATGACAATTATATAGTAGGGGGCGGAACGGGGTAGTGGCCGAGAACGGAGTAGAGGTTATTTTAATTAACGCATAAATGGTGCTAAATAGGATAAAAAGTTCTATATACTATATTTAGATAATCAAAATGTCTATAATATAAAGTAAATTTTTTTTTAAATAATTAATTAATTACTCTAATTTATTACATATTCATTTTTTGTAAAATGTTGACAAAAACATGATTATATATATTTATGCTTATTTATGTGTAAGAGTATGTGTATATATATAATTAAATTATTGAATCAAGTAAGGTGCATATGCATCATAAATATAATTATTTAATATTACATAATTAAAAAAATATAAATCGAATACATTAGGAGACACTTATTGTATATTCTGATACTAGCGGCCACTACCCCGGACTTGCCTTATTTTAATGCTTTTTATGTATTTTTGAATGCCTAATAAATCGTTAATATTATTCAGTAATATATAAAAGTGAAATAATATTATTTTAGATATATATGATTTATAGCTAAATCAAAAAAACTAAGATATTAAAATTCAGTATTTATCGAGATATTAGAAGTATGCTGTGGCATATAAATTATCGGACACTATAGTATACTCAGTTCTCTCCTCTTCATATATGAACATATAAGTTAACCATATACAATAGTTGTAAGTATATTATATTCGTATAAAATATAACACTAAAATATATACCTTTCATTTGCTACCATGATGGCAAAAATTAAATTTATAAAAATAAAATGTTGAATGAATGAAATATAAATGAAAAAGGCTTAGGGGAGAGTGCTCTAAAATCGACATGCACATAATATCGACACCCTAGAGATCTCCTAAAATATAATTCCAATAAAAAAATAATTAATGTATATAATGAAATATTAATCAATATAATTTTAATTCATATAAGTATAATTTTGTTTTTTAATATTTATATTTTTTTAATTATAAATAAAAAACTGAGTTTTTCGTTACAACTCTATATTTATGAAATTTTTGAAGTACAATATCGATTCTCAATCATTTTAAAATGTATATATTTTAAATATTTTAAATACATCGTATAGAACTAATTATATTTTACAATGTGCCGAAAAGATTTTGTATTTTTCATAATTTGTTACAAAGTTAAGTAACGCGCATTTAATTCTGATTGGATAGTGGATATTAAATAATATATGGTATATCTAAATATCGATATATTTATGGTGTCGATATTATGTTACAAGGTGTCGGTATTCGAGGCAGTCCCTGTAATATCGACACCCCTGAAATCTCAGAGTTAAACAAACTAAATTAAATTTTAAAATAGATAGTATATGTATATACCTATTTAATACTTATAAATAAAATTTGCTATTATTTAATTGAGAAATAATAAAGTGATGGTGATTTATTTTTAGGGTGTCAGTATTTGAATACTCTCCCCTATATATATAACAGAATATTACGTAAATATTATAATTCACTTTATCAACGTATACGAAATTCTCATAATTCGCTAATTGTTCAACTGTATTATTATAATGTATTGTGCCCTTCGCAACTATTTACCTTATGGTATAAATCTGTATTTAAATAATACTTTAGATTTCGTTTTTGTTTAATTGTTATTCGTCATAAACTGTTAGTTTGAAATATAAAATAGAAAATATAATGATAAAATCATTATATCATATTATAACTAAATATTAAATAAATCTGAATCTTATTCAAATATCAAAAAAAAAATGTTAATTAATGTTAATACCCGTATATCGCCTTAAGGGAAGATAAAACAAGGGATTTTGAAAAAAATATTATTATAGTGTATATGATGTACACAAGTATAGGTGCCATAAATATGCATTTATAAACGATAATCGATTACAAATAATGATAAAAAACTGGTAATTTATTTACTGATTGTGTAGGTCCATTTCTTATAGTCTTATACTTATCACAACATTGTTATATTTTCAACTATATATAACTCTACATATATTGTAAAAGGTACAAAAAAAGTTAGTTTTTCTTTTATGGATTTCTAAAGTTCTGGATCTTTTAGTAAAACAATAATTATAGATATATCTCCTATGTTACCATGTAAATAAATCCCCTATAGTGCCGGTCCTTGATGTTATATGCGAATAATATTCATAAGTTTCTCTTAATTAATAATTTACTTATAAATAGTAACAAAGCAATGCTCTTAAATATGTCTCTCTAATTTATATGTTCCTATTATATTTGATATTCATTTAATAACTCCATTTACAATTACATTCCTCTGAATATATATTTCTTTAATTTGTTACAGTCAGATCATCTATCATATTAGATTATATATATATATATATATCATATCAGCTTCCTTAGGTTATAGATAGGGGCACCGTCATAGTGTGTAGGGCCTAACTATTATTCAATAATCAGTGACGAACAACATACCGGTTACCCTATGGAAATGTATCACACATCAGAATCCACCCGTTCAATATTATGTAAGTAATAAGGGCGCTGCAACAGGGGGGATGGGGGGATATGTCTCTCTATTTTAAAATCTAAGGGGACCTCCTATGTATTGGTCCCCCCCCCTTTTACAACAACATTTATGTTGATTGGTTGGTCTCCCCTACATAAAAAATCGTTCCAGAGCCCCTAGTAAGAGCTAATGGTTGTGGAAATTCAAACCGAATTTCTTAAAATGAAAGTTTCGGTAAGGCACGTGATTTAAAACAAAGACTCTTAAGTAGTATAAAGTGGCTTCCCTTTTCTTGTAAGATTGATAATGTATTAAATTCAAAGTCGTCTCTTTAGTCATCAGACTTTAAGTCTCTATTTATACTCCCATATATGATTGTGAAAAAATTAAGACTTCTTATATTCTCTCGTATACCTCTAATTCAGAATCACTTTAACTTCAAGTATGTCTTCAATAGAATACATTTAACTTAGAACTTCGTTCTACCATCAATGTTGATCCTAAACACTGGTAATCAAATCCTTATAATTATAGTACCGAAGAGTTTTACAATGGTACAAATCATATGATTCCTTCTTTAAATAGCGTAAAAAAGGTACAATACGTTGATTGAATACTTGTGCATTCTCCCACATAGTATTATTTGCAAGCCCTCGATGCTAGATCAGTATGAAAAGAAAATTTAATTACCAAATTAATTAACGATTATAATTTATATATATATATATATATATGTTATTACTGAGACTATAGTTTTATTAATAGTAGATATATTAAAAATTAAAACTAAAGACTAACTAATGATTATTCTGCTCTAGCATCCCAACTGACCCCTAATTGTTTTTAAGTATGTCTTACTAATAGGTAAATATCACATAGTGGTGTATTAGTAGGTACAACCCAGATCAAATATATTTCTGACCTGCATGATTAAGTCCTTTATTCCTCGTTTGATAATGTCTTCTAACACAAATGTTCTAGTATTATCAATGTACTTTCAAACATCAACTCGGCAATAATCAATATCTATTTAACATACACTCTGGATCACTGGTAAAGTTTTTCGCTCATCAACATAACACTGTATTCTATCTGATCACATCCTTGAAAATCAATTCCCCACTTGATCCTCTTCCTCTCAACCTTCTTCATTCATTATCACTATCTTTTATTGTACTTATCACTGAAATAATCATAGATCCATTATATCATATATTGTTCCACACAATATGAAACATTCGTACATTATTCTAATTTTAAAAAAAAATAATATTGACCAATCTAATTTATCCAGTTATCGACCAATATCCCAGTTATTATCCATATACAAGACATTAGAACGAGTTGTGCCCATTCAACTTATGCATTATATTACGCCCAATGCTATTGTTGATAAATATCAAAGTAATTATCTTCATTATCATAGTACCGAAACTACCCTTACCGATCTTACTCTCGATCACAATACTCTTTCCATTAGACTTAGTGAAAATAGCATACACGGGCAAGTCCATAGTTGGTGTAAATAATATATAAGACAATATTTTATGTCATCTAGAACATCTTCGGTAAATATTCACGTATCGTTATCTCCTCATTATGTTAAAATACATTGTGTTCCACGAGGCTCTATTATTGACCCTATATTGTTAATTATTTAGTTATATAGTTCCTAAATGTGTTAATATTATTTATATTCTTCCTATAGAATTAATTTTTCCTCTTTATACCGATAATATACCTATACACACATATATATATATATATATATATATAAGTTAGTAAGTAAGTAATTTATTTATGTATACACTTGTACATTTTTCAATCTCACAAGTGTAAACGAAAGAAAATAACAGAAACGATAAATAACTAAAATAAATATATATATATATGTTTATAATTATAATTTAATTAAATAATTGTTTAGATTAATCTTGAATGTTGAATGATTTCTCAGGTTTCGTATGTTTCGTGGTAGGTCATTCCACAGCGTAGGGGCACTCCAGCTTATTAATCTTTTCATTAATCTTTTAAATTGTATCGAAGTAACCGTGTACATTTCATCATATTGCTTACGCTGATTTATCTTTACTTCCCTAATAAATATATTTTGAGGTAATTTGGTGTACCGAATAATAATGTTTTATGCATTATGCAGAGTAACTTAAATGTAGTCATCTTATCATGGTTAAACCATGTTGGGCCATTTAAAATATACTTAACAATAATATGGTCCTTTTTAGATTATATATTAATCTAATTGAATATTTTATTACCCTGTCTACTCTGTCATAAATATTCGTATTTAAATGAATAGTAATGCTATTACAATAACGTTATCTAGATATAACTAGTGATTGCACTAACGTCATTGTGGAAGTTACAGTTAGGTATTTCCTTATTTTACGAATATTATATAAGTTGTAATTTGCAGATTTACAAATAGATGAGATGAATCGTGAGAATGAAAGTTTAGAATCTAATGTAACGCCAAGTGATGTAACATACTCACTAGGTTCTATAATAGTAGAGTCAAATAGTACAGTAGGGAAAATACATGATTTAATTGTGATATTACTAAGTTTAGTTTTGGATGAATTAGGGAATAAATTATTAAAAATTAGTCATCCCCAAACTTGTTCAATACAATCATTTAACTCTGTATTACTTTGTTTATTTACTTTACAGTATAATTGTATGTCATCTGCATAGATTGCATAATGAATATTAGAGAAATGCTTGATAACTAAAGAAAGAGGAACAATATATATATAAAATAAAAAGGGATCCAGAACAGAGCCTTGTGGTACTCCATACCGTAATTGTCCAATAGGTGAATATATTCATATATATATATATATATATATATATATATATATATATATATATATATATATATATGTATATATATATTAAACACCAGAATAAGTGATATCGTATAGATCAATGCGTAACACTATAACCGAAGTAGATGGCTTACTATTTAAAGATGAAATAATAATAATTCCAAACAACATGGAAACTGAAATGCTAGATTGCGCATATTTTGCACATGCTGGAATCGGGGCGTGCCAACGAAGGCTACGCGACTCAATGTAATGGCCTGGGATGACAAAAGACTTTGAGAAATTTGTTGAAAATTGTAGTATATGTATAAAACATGCTGAACAAATAGTAAAAAATGAACCAATGATTCCACATGATAGAGGAAGTCATCCATGGTCCAAAATAAGTTTGGATTTATGTCAATACGAAAATCGTATGTTACTCGTAATAACTGGTTATTACACACATTTAATTCAAGTAGAAAAACTTTCGCTAACAAAAACATTGTACATAAAGAATATTCTAATGAGTCTATTCGCAGTATTAGGTATACCAGAAGAGATAGTAACAAATAACGGCCCGCAGTTTATGGATGAGTTTAATAATTTTTGTCGCAAACTTGATATAAAGCATAGTACATCAAGTCCGTATCATCCACAAGGAAACGGAAAAGCAGAAAATGCTGTAAAATCGGTTAAAAGAATTCTCAAGAATTGTAAAAATTCTGAACATTTAGCGTTACTATAATTTAATACGACTATAACTGAAGGATATACAACGTCTCCAGCTGAACGATTTTTTGGGAGTAGATGTCGAGGTCAAATGATAACAACAAAGAAATCGTTGATGACCAAAGTACAATACGAAAGAAGAAGATATAATAAGAAATATATTGATTATTAAACAAAAGAAGTAACATGATAGGAATGTAAGAGAAAGAAAAGAACTAAAGAAAGAACAACCCATTCTAATGAAACCAGGAGAAACGACATGGTCAATAGGTAAATCAAAAGAAATGTTAGCCGAAAGGAAATATCTAATAGAAGTAGACGAAAAACAATATGTAAGAAATAGGAGAGATTTAATAAAGATAAATGGAACGAACGATGAAGAAGTAGACAAACCAAGAGACGAACAAGAAATGGAGGAAGTTGAAACCCCTAGACGCTCCTAGACGGAAGAATAACCAAACTACCAGCGCGATTCAGGGATGACTAAAGCTCTTCCTAACTGGGCTAAGTTATTATTATTAGTATTTATTTATCTCTATACTTTATAATATTATGGTTATGCATTCTATTATTAGTATACACTTGTTATGCACACGTTAGATTATTATTATTAACTATTACGATTACTATTATTAGTATTAACTATTACGATTACGATTATTATTATATGATGATACATACTACTTATAAGTGTATCATAGGAAACTATATCTCAAGGTAAAGGAGATGTATCGGGATCGATTATGATCTTTGTGATTATCATAAACAACGATCATAAACAAAACAATAACACTTACTTACCTAAATGACACGTAATATTAAACTATATTACTAAATACAATACTACTTAAAGGTTAGTTTCTTATGATAGCACTTCTAAGTAGTATATAACGTACAACTAACAAAAACGATACACAGAGCTAGAGAGAATTTCTCTCTAGCTCTGTGGTTTTAGTCATATTTAAGGAAATGGAGTTATGAGAGAACCAATGAGTGAGATCAGTAATACAACTAAACATCATCATTTTAATCAGACCAAAATCACTATAACTAGGAAATGGCTATATATTTGAAGATCATCGGCATAAAGATGATAGTTAATATTAGGATATTTGTGAACAATTTATTTGATAGGAAGAATATAAATAATGAACAATATAGGGCCAAGATCAGAGCCTTGCGGAACACCATATATGTTAAAATAAGTAGGAGACAACGATAAGTTAATCATCACCGAAGATGTTCTAGATGAAATAAAATACATAAACCAATTGAGACTTGACCGTGTATACCAATTTCATTAAGGTCAATAGAAAGAATGCATATGAATATTAATCTTAATATTTGAAACACATATATATGAATAAATGAGTGAATTAATGTTTATTTAGTCACAAAAATAACATTAAACATTCAATATTGTATAAAAAAAATACCAAAATACACAAACAAATATAAATCAGTTGAAAATAATAAAATTAATTGTTACAAATTAATAACAATACATTATATTTAAAATACGAATAATTTACACTAGTTATTAATCTTACAGGTAGCGCATTCAATATATCGGCTGCAGCTACACCTAAATAACGTTTTCCATATCTTGTAATTACCTTAAAAATTAGTTTATAATAGCTGAAGGTAGATCTCCGATAAATATTTAACCATTTAGAATTTACTAAATGATAATTAACTGATTCATGGTCATATAATTTTACACGATTTAAAATTCTTATCGGGGATCTAATGATTCTATCTAAGGATTTAGTAGAAGTAACATGAAACCAATAATATAGAGAACAACAATAATGTATACGTAACATAACTAATGATTCTATTAACATTTTATAAATTCTAAAAGGTAATAATTTCCTTATTAATCGTATTTTATATGATTGATAATTATCAATATTAAAAACCTTGGTTTTTAATATTTATCCTTGAGAAATTTAGGTTATCATCAAAAATATAACCAAGGTTTTCAATATTATTGCAAGAAACAATTGTGATGAAATAGTTATATCGAATAGCATGTTAGATCTCAGACATATGGTGATATATCTGACAGATAGGAATAGAGTAGGATATATGAGTCCTATATAGATATCTAATTGCGTCTATCTTATGTATCTATATATCATATTATCTCCTCAATTATATCTTTACGTATATATTTATAATACATACATATCAATAATATAGTATTGCTATGTATATATTATAAATATATACGTAAAGATATACTTATTTATAAATAGTGATGTTGTACAGTAGTAATCTAGTTAATGTATTTATAGTTTTGCGTGGACATAAAAACAGTGAGTATGGGGGTATGTTACATAATTAATTTATAGCTATAAATATTGTTCTGTTCGCCGATCTGTGCGGCGTTAGCTTGTTACATACATCAGGAGCAACGGTTCGTCTACAGTATCTGGTCATGATAGTTGTCTTGTCGTGAAACTACCGTATCTTATAAAGTATCTGGTCATGATAGCTGTCTTGTCGTGAAACTACCGTATCTTATAAAGTATCTGGTCATGATAGCTGTCTTGTCGTGAAACTACCGTATCTTATAAAGTATCTAGTCATTATAGCTGTCTTGTCGTGAAACTACCGTATCTTATAAAGTATCTGGTCATGATAGCTGTCTTGTCGTGAAACTACCGTATCTTATACCGTATCTGGTCATGATAGCTGTCTTGTCATGAAACTATCGTATCTTATAAAGTATCTGGTCATGATAGCTGTCTTGTCGTGAAACTACCGTATCGTATAAAGTATCTGGTCATGATAGCTGTCTTGTCGTGAAACTACCGTATCTTATAAAGTATCTTGTCATGATAGCTGTCTTGTCGTGAAACTACCGTATCTTATACGGTATCTGGTCATGATAGCTGTCTTGTCTTGAAACTACCGTATCTTATAAAGTATCTGGTCATGATAGCTGTCTTCTCGTGAAACTACCGTATCGTATAAAGTATCTGGTCATGATAGCTGTCTTGTCGTGAAACTACCGTATCTTATAAAGTATCTGGTCATGATAGTTGTCTTGTCGTGAAACTACCGTATCTTATAAAGTATCTGGTCATGATAGCTGTCTTGTCGTGAAACTACCGTATCTTATAAAGTATCTGGTCATGATAGCTGTCTTGTCGTGAAACTACCGTATCTTATAAAGTATCTGGTCATGATAGCTGTCTTGTCGTGAAACTACCGTATCTTATAAAGTATCTGGTCATGATAGATGTCTTGTCGTGAAACTACCGTATCTTATAAAGTATCTGGTCATGATAGCTGTCTTGTCGTGAAACTACCGTATCTTATAAAGTATCTGGTCATGATAGATGTCTTGTCGTGAAACTACCGTATCTTATAAAGTATCTGGTCATGATAGCTGTCTTGTCGTGAAACTACCGTATCTTATAAAGTATCTGGTCATGATAGCTGTCTTGTCGTGAAACTACCGTATCTTATAAAGTATCTGGTCATGATAGCTGTCTTGTCGTGAAAATACCGTATCTTATAAAGTATCTGGTCATGATAGCTGTCTTGTCGTGAAACTACCGTATCTTATAAAGTATCTAGTCATTATAGCTGTCTTGTCGTGAAACTACCGTATCTTATAAAGTATCTAGTCATTATAGCTGTCTTGTCGTGATACTACCGTATCTTATAAAGTATCTGGTCATGATAGCTCTCTTGTCGTGAAACTACCGTATCTTATACGGTATCTGGTCATGATAGCTGTCTTGTCGTGAAACTACCGTATCGTATAAAGTATCTGGTCATGATAGCTGTCTTGTCGTGAAACTACCGTATCTTATAAAGTATCTGGTCATTATAACTGTCTTGTCGTGAAACTACCGTATCTTATACGATATCTGGTCATGATAGATGTCTTGTCGTGAAACTACCGTATCTTATAAAGTATCTGGTCATGATAGCTGTCTTGTCGTGAAACTACCGTATCTTATACGATATCTGGTCATGATAGCTGTCTTGTCGTGAAACTACCGTATCTTATACGATATCTGGTCATGATAGATGTCTTGTCGTGAAACTACCGTATCTTATAAAGTATCTGGTCATCATAGCTGTCTTGTCGTGAAACTACCGTATCTTATAAAGTATCTGGTCATGATAGCTGTCTTGTCGTGAAACTACCGTATCTTATAAAGTATCTGGTCATGATAGCTGTCTTGTCGTGAAACTACCGTATCTTATACGATATCTGGTCATGATAGATGTCTTGTCGTGAAACTACCGTATCTTATAAAGTATCTGGTCATCATAGCTGTCTTGTCGTGAAACTACCGTATCTTATAAAGTATCTGGTCATGATAGCTGTCTTGTCGTGAAACTACCGTATCTTATACGATATCTGGTCATGATAGATGTCTTGTCGTGAAACTACCGTATCTTATAAAGTATCTGGTCATCATAGCTGTCTTGTCGTGAAACTACCGTATCTTATAAAGTATCTGGTCATGATAGCTGTCTTGTCGTGAAACTACCGTATCTTATACGATATCTGGTCATGATAGATGTCTTGTCGTGAAACTACCGTATCTTATAAAGTATCTGGTCATCATAGCTGTCTTGTCGTGAAACTACCGTATCTTATAAAGTATCTGGTCATGATAGCTGTCTTGTCGTGAAACTACCGTATCTTATAAAGTATCTGGTCATGATAGCTGTCTTGTCGTGAAACTACCGTATCTTATAAAGTATCTGGTCATGATAGCTGTCTTGTCGTGAAACTACCGTATCTTATACGGTATCTGGTCATGATAGCTGTATTGTCGTGAAACTACCGTATCTTATAAATTATCTGGTCATGATAGCTGTCTTGTCGTGAAACTACCGTATCGTATAAAGTATCTGGTCATGATAGCTGTCTTGTCGTGAAAATACCGTATCTTATAAAGTATCTGGTCATGATAGTTGTCTTGTCGTGAAACTACCGTATCTTATAAAGTATCTGGTCATGATAGCTGTCTTGTCGTGAAACTACCGTATCGTATAAAGTATCTGGTCATGATAGCTGTCTTGTCGTGAAACTACCGTATCTTATAAAGTATCTGGTCATGATAGCTGTCTTGTCGTGAAACTACCGTATCTTATAAAGTATCTAGTCATTATAGCTGTCTTGTCGTGAAACTACCGTATCTTATAAAGTATCTGGTCATGATAGCTGTCTTGTCGTGAAACTACCGTATCTTATAAAGTATCTGGTCATGATAGCTGTCTTGTCGTGAAACTACCGTATCTTATACGATATCTGGTCATGATAGATGTCTTGTCGTGAAACTACCGTATCTTATAAAGTATCTGGTCATCATAGCTGTCTTGTCGTGAAACTACCGTATCTTATAAAGTATCTGGTCATGATAGCTGTCTTGTCGTGAAACTACCGTATCTTATAAAGTATCTGGTCATGATAGCTGTCTTGTCGTGAAACTACCGTATCTTATACGGTATCTGGTCATGATAGCTGTCTTGTCATGAAACTACCGTATCTTATAAAGTATCTGGTCATGATAGATGTCTTGTCGTGAAACTACCGTATCTTATAAAGTATCTGGTCATGATAGCTGTCTTGTCGTGAAACTACCGTATCGTATAAAGTATCTGGTCATGATAGCTGTCTTGTCGTGAAACTACCGTATCTTATAAAGTATCTGGTCATGATAGCTGTCTTGTCGTGAAACTACCGTATCTTATACGGTATCTGGTCATGATAGCTGTCTTGTCATGAAACTACCGTATCTTATAAAGTATCTGGTCATGATAGCTGTCTTGTCGTGAAACTACCGTATCGTATAAAGTATCTGGTCATGATAGCTGTCTTGTCGTGAAACTACCGTATCTTATAAAGTATCTGGTCATGATAGCTGTCTTGTCGTGAAACTACCGTATCTTATAAAGTATCTGGTCATGATAGCTGTCTTGTCGTGAAAGTACCGTATCTTATAAAGTATCTGGTCATGATAGCTGTCTTGTCGTGAAACTACCGTATCTTATAAAGTATCTAGTCATGATAGCTGTCTTGTCGTGAAACTACCGTATCTTATACGGTATCTGGTCATGATAGCTGTCTTGTCGTGAAACTACCGTATCTTATAAAGTATCTGGTCATGATAGCTGTCTTGTCGTGAAACTACCGTATCTTATACGATATCTGGTCATGATAGCTCTCTTGTCGTGAAACTACCGTATCTTATAAAGTATCTGGTCATGATAGCTGTCTTGTCGTGAAACTACCGTATCTTATAAAGTATCTGGTCATGATAGCTGTCTTGTCGTGAAAATACCGTATCTTATAAAGTATCTGGTCATGATAGTTGTCTTGTCGTGAAACTAACGTATCTTATAAAGTATCTGGTCATGATAGCTGTCTTGTCGTGAAACTACCGTATCGTATAAAGTATCTGGTCATGATAGCTGTCTTGTCGTGAAACTACCGTATCTTATAAAGTATCTAGTCATGATAGCTGTATTGTCGTGAAACTACCGTATCTTATAAAGTATCTGGTCATGATAGCTGTCTTGTCGTGAAACTACCGTATCTTATAAAGTATCTGGTCATGATAGCTGTCTTGTCGTGAAACTACCGTATCTTATACGATATCTGGTCATGATAGATGTCTTGTCGTGAAACTACCGTATCTTATAAAGTATCTGGTCATCATAGCTGTCTTGTCGTGAAACTACCGTATCTTATAAAGTATCTGGTCATGATAGCTGTCTTGTCGTGAAACTACCGTATCTTATAAAGTATCTGGTCATGATAGCTGTCTTGTCGTGAAACTACCGTATCTTATACGGTATCTGGTCATGATAGATGTCTTGTCGTGAAACTACCGTATCTTATAAAGTATCTGGTCATGATAGCTGTCTTGTCGTGAAACTACCGTATCTTATAAAGTATCTGGTCATGATAGCTGACTTGTCGTGAAACTACCGTATCTTATAAAGTATCTGGTCATGATAGCTGTCTTGTCGTGAAACTACCGTATCTTATAAAGTATCTGGTCATGATAGCTGTCTTGTCGTGAAACTACCGTATCTTATAAAGTATATGGTCATGATAGCTGTCTTGTCGTGAAACTACCGTATCTTATAAAGTATCTGGTCATGATAGCTGTCTTGTCGTGAAACTACCGTATCTTATAAAGTATCTGGTCATGCTAGCTGTCTTGTCGTGAAACTACCGTATCTTATACGGTATCTGGTCATGATAGCTGTCTTGTCGTGAAACTACCGTATCTTATAAAGTATCTGGTCATGATAGCTGTCTTGTCGTGAAACTACCGTATCTTATACGGTATCTGGTCATGATAGCTGTCTTGTCGTGAAACTACCGTATCTTATAAAGTATCTGGTCATGATAGCTGTCTTGTCGTGAAACTACCGTATCTTATAAAGTATCTGGTCATGATAGCTGTCTTGTCGTGAAACTACCGTATCTTATAAAGTGTCTGGTCATGATAGCTGTCTTGTCGTGAAACTACCGTATCTTATACGATATCTGGTCATTATAGCTGTCTTGTCGTGAAACTACCGTATCTTATAAAGTATCTGGTCATGATAGCTGTCTTGTCGTGAAACTACCGTATCTTATAAAGTATCTGGTCATGATAGCTGTCTTGTCGTGAAACTACGTATCTTATACGGTATCTGGCCATCATATCTGTCTTGTCGTGAAACTACCGTATCTTATAAAGTATCTGGTCATGATAGCTGTCTTGTCGTGAAACTACCGTATCTTATAAAGTATCTGGTCATGATAGCTGTCTTGTCGTGAAACTACCGTATCTTATAAAGTATCTGGTCATGATAGTTGTCTTGTCGTGAAACTACCGTATCTTATAAAGTATCTGGTCATGATAGCTGTCTTGTCGTGAAACTACCGTATCTTATAAAGTATCTGGTCATGATAGCTGTCTTGTCGTGAAACTACCGTATCTTATAAAGTATCTGGTCATGATAGCTGTCTTGTCGTGAAACTACCGTATCTTATAAAGTATCTGGTCATGATAGTTGTCTTGTCGTGAAACTACCGTATCTTATAAAGTATCTGGTCATGATAGCTGTCTTGTCGTGAAACTACCGTATCTTATAAAGTATCTGGTCATGATAGCTGTCTTGTCGTGAAACTACCGTATCTTATACGGTATCTGGTCATTATAGCTGTCTTGTCCTGAAACTACCGTATCTTATAAAGTATCTGGTCATGATAGCTGTCTTGTCATGAAACTACCGTATCTTATAAAGTATCTGGTCATGATAGATGTCTTGTCGTGAAACTACCGTATCTTATAAAGTATCTGGTCATGATAGCTGTCTTGTCGTGAAACTACCGTATCGTATAAAGTATCTGGTCATGATAGCTGTCTTGTCGTGAAACTACCGTATCTTATAAAGTATCTGGTCATGATAGCTGTCTTGTCGTGAAACTACCGTATCTTATACGGTATCTGGTCATGATAGCTGTCTTGTCATGAAACTACCGTATCTTATAAAGTATCTGGTCATGATAGCTGTCTTGTCGTGAAACTACCGTATCGTATAAAGTATCTGGTCATGATAGCTGTCTTGTCGTGAAACTACCGTATCTTATAAAGTATCTGGTCATGATAGCTGACTTGTCGTGAAACTACCGTATCTTATAAAGTATCTGGTCATGATAGCTGACTTGTCGTGAAACTACCGTATCTTATAAAGTATCTGGTCATGATAGCTGTCTTGTCGTGAAACTACCGTATCTTATAAAGTATCTGGTCATGATAGCTGTCTTGTCGTGAAACTACCGTATCTTATAAAGTATCTGGTCATGATAGCTATCTTGTCGTGAAACTACCGTATCTTATAAAGTATCTAGTCATTATAGCTGTCTTGTCGTGAAACTACCGTATCTTATAAAGTATCTGGTCATGATAGCTGTCTTGTCGTGAAACTACCGTATCTTATAAAGTATCTGGTCATGATAGCTGTCTTGTCGTGAAAGTACCGTATCTTATAAAGTATCTGGTCATGATAGCTGTCTTGTCGTGAAACTACCGTATCTTATAAAGTATCTAGTCATGATAGCTGTCTTGTCGTGAAACTACCGTATCTTATACGGTATCTGGTCATGATAGCTGTCTTGTCGTGAAACTACCGTATCTTATAAAGTATCTGGTCATGATAGCTGTCTTGTCGTGAAACTACCGTATCTTATACGATATCTGGTCATGATAGCTCTCTTGTCGTGAAACTACCGTATCTTATAAAGTATCTGGTCATGATAGCTGTCTTGTCGTGAAACTACCGTATCTTATAAAGTATCTGGTCATGATAGCTGTCTTGTCGTGAAAATACCGTATCTTATAAAGTATCTGGTCATGATAGTTGTCTTGTCGTGAAACTAACGTATCTTATAAAGTATCTGGTCATGATAGCTGTCTTGTCGTGAAACTACCGTATCGTATAAAGTATCTGGTCATGATAGCTGTCTTGTCGTGAAACTACCGTATCTTATAAAGTATCTAGTCATGATAGCTGTATTGTCGTGAAACTACCGTATCTTATAAAGTATCTGGTCATGATAGCTGTCTTGTCGTGAAACTACCGTATCTTATAAAGTATCTGGTCATGATAGCTGTCTTGTCGTGAAACTACCGTATCTTATACGATATCTGGTCATGATAGATGTCTTGTCGTGAAACTACCGTATCTTATAAAGTATCTGGTCATCATAGCTGTCTTGTCGTGAAACTACCGTATCTTATAAAGTATCTGGTCATGATAGCTGTCTTGTCGTGAAACTACCGTATCTTATAAAGTATCTGGTCATGATAGCTGTCTTGTCGTGAAACTACCGTATCTTATACGGTATCTGGTCATGATAGATGTCTTGTCGTGAAACTACCGTATCTTATAAAGTATCTGGTCATGATAGCTGTCTTGTCGTGAAACTACCGTATCTTATAAAGTATCTGGTCATGATAGCTGACTTGTCGTGAAACTACCGTATCTTATAAAGTATCTGGTCATGATAGCTGTCTTGTCGTGAAACTACCGTATCTTATAAAGTATCTGGTCATGATAGCTGTCTTGTCGTGAAACTACCGTATCTTATAAAGTATCTGGTCATGATAGCTGTCTTGTCGTGAAACTACCGTATCTTATAAAGTATCTGGTCATGATAGCTGTCTTGTCGTGAAACTACCGTATCTTATAAAGTATCTGGTCATGCTAGCTGTCTTGTCGTGAAACTACCGTATCTTATACGGTATCTGGTCATGATAGCTGTCTTGTCGTGAAACTACCGTATCTTATAAAGTATCTGGTCATGATAGCTGTCTTGTCGTGAAACTACCGTATCTTATACGGTATCTGGTCATGATAGCTGTCTTGTCGTGAAACTACCGTATCTTATAAAGTATCTGGTCATGATAGCTGTCTTGTCGTGAAACTACCGTATCTTATAAAGTATCTGGTCATGATAGCTGTCTTGTCGTGAAACTACCGTATCTTATAAAGTGTCTGGTCATGATAGCTGTCTTGTCGTGAAACTACCGTATCTTATACGATATCTGGTCATTATAGCTGTCTTGTCGTGAAACTACCGTATCTTATAAAGTATCTGGTCATGATAGCTGTCTTGTCGTGAAACTACCGTATCTTATAAAGTATCTGGTCATGATAGCTGTCTTGTCGTGAAACTACGTATCTTATACGGTATCTGGCCATCATATCTGTCTTGTCGTGAAACTACCGTATCTTATAAAGTATCTGGTCATGATAGCTGTCTTGTCGTGAAACTACCGTATCTTATAAAGTATCTGGTCATGATAGTTGTCTTGTCGTGAAACTACCGTATCTTATAAATTATCTGGTCATGATAGCTGTCTTGTCGTGAAACTACCGTATCTTATAAAGTATCTGGTCATGATAGCTGTCTTGTCGTGAAACTACCGTATCTTATAAAGTATCTGGTCATGATAGCTGTCTTGTCGTGAAACTACCGTATCTTATAAAGTATCTGGTCATGATAGTTGTCTTGTCGTGAAACTACCGTATCTTATAAAGTATCTGGTCATGATAGCTGTCTTGTCGTGAAACTACCGTATCTTATAAAGTATCTGGTCATGATAGCTGTCTTGTCGTGAAACTACCGTATCTTATACGGTATCTGGTCATTATAGCTGTCTTGTCCTGAAACTACCGTATCTTATAAAGTATCTGGTCATGATAGCTGTCTTGTAGTGAAACTACCGTATCTTATAAAGTATCTGGTCATGATAGCTGTCTTGTCGTGAAACTACGTATCTTATACGGTATCTGGCCATCATATCTGTCTTGTCGTGAAACTACCGTATCTTATAAAGTATCTGGTCATGATAGCTGTCTTGTCTTGAAACTACCGTATCTTATAAAGTATCTGGTCATGATAGCTGTCTTGTCGTGAAACTACCGTATCTTATACGGTATCTGGTCATGATAGCTGTCTTGTCGTGAAACTACCGTATCTTATAAAGTATCTGGTCATGATAGCTGTCTTGTCGTGAAACTACCGTATCTTATACGGTATCTGGTCATGATAGCTGTCTTGTCGTGAAACTACCGTATCTTATAAAGTATCTGGTCATGATAGCTGTCTTGTCGTGAAACTACCGTATCTTATAAAGTATCTGGTCATGATAGCTGTCTTGTCGTGAAACTACCGTATCTTATAAAGTATCTGGTCATGATAGCTGCCTTGTCGTGAAACTACCGTATCTTATACGATATCTGGTCATTATAGCTGTCTTGTCGTGAAACTACCGTATCTTATAAAGTATCTGGTCATGATAGCTGTCTTGTCGTGAAACTACCGTATCTTATAAAGTATCTGGTCATGATAGCTGTCTTGTCGTGAAACTACGTATCTTATACGGTATCTGGCCATCATATCTGTCTTGTCGTGAAACTACCGTATCTTATAAAGTATCTGGTCATGATAGCTGTCTTTTCGTGAAACTACCGTATCTTATAAAGTATCTGGTCATGATAGTTGTCTTGTCGTGAAACTACCGTATCTTATAAAGTATCTGGTCATGATAGCTGTCTTGTCGTGAAACTACCGTATCTTATAAAGTATCTGGTCATGATAGCTGTCTTGTCGTGAAACTACCGTATCTTATAAAGTATCTGGTCATGATAGCTGTCTTGTCGTGAAACTACCGTATCTTATAAAGTATCTGGTCATGATAGTTTTCTTGTCGTGAAACTACCGTATCTTATAAAGTATCTGGTCATGATAGCTGTCTTGTCGTGAAACTACCGTATCTTATAAAGTATCTGGTCATGATAGCTGTCTTGTCGTGAAACTACCGTATCTTATACGGTATTTGGTCATTATAGCTGTCTTGTCCTGAAACTACCGTATCTTATAAAGTATCTGGTCATGATAGCTGTCTTGTCGTGAAACTACCGTATCTTATAAAGTATCTGGTCATGATAGCTGTCTTGTCGTGAAACTACGTATCTTATACGGTATCTGGCCATCATATCTGTCTTGTCGTGAAACTACCGTATCTTATAAAGTATCTGGTCATGATAGTTATCTTGTCGTGAAACTACCGTATCTTATAAAGTATCTGGTCATGATAGTGGTCTTGTCGTGAAACTACCGTATCTTATAAAGTATCTGGTCATGATAGCTGTCTTGTCGTGAAACTACCGTATCTTATAAAGTATCTGGTCATGATAGTTGTCTTGTCGTGAAACTACCGTATCTTATAAAGTATCTGGTCATGATAGCTGTCTTGTCGTGAAACTACCGTATCTTATAAAGTATCTGGTCATGATAGCTGTCTTGTCGTGAAACTACCTTATCTTATAAAGTATCTGGTCATGATAGCTGTCTTGTCGTGAAACTACCGTATCTTATAAAGTATCTGGTCATGATAGCTGTCTTGTCGTGAAACTACCGTATCTTATAAAGTATCTGGTCATGATAGCTGTCTTGTCGTGAAACTACCGTATCTTATAAAGTATCTGGTCATGATAGCTGTCTTGTCGTGAAACTACCGTATCTTATAAAGTATCTGGTCATGATAGCTGTCTTGTCGTGAAACTACCGTATCTTATAAAGTATCTGGTCATGATAGCTGTCTTGTCGTGAAACTACCGTATCTTATACGGTATCTGGTCATGATAGATGTCTTGTCGTGAAACTACCGTATCTTATAAAGTATCTGGTCATGATATCTGTCTTGTCGTGAAACTACCGTATCTTATAAAGTATCTGGTCATGATAGCTGTCTTGTCGTGAAACTACCGTATCTTATAAAGTATCTGGTCATGATAGCTGTTTTTCGTGAAACTACCGTATCTTATAAAGTATCTGGTCATGATAGCTGTCTTGTCGTGAAACTACCGTATCTTATAAAGTATCTGGTCATGATAGCTGTCTTGTCGTGAAACTACCGTATCGTATAAAGTATCTGGTCATGATATCTGTC
Source organism: Osedax fenrisi (assembly GCA_964019155.1). Taxonomy (NCBI): domain Eukaryota; kingdom Metazoa; phylum Annelida; class Polychaeta; order Sabellida; family Siboglinidae; genus Osedax; species Osedax fenrisi. The sequence goes on along the minus strand of OZ025246.1, from coordinate 6,026,714 downwards.
TTGTCCTGAAACTACCGTATCTTATACTGTATCTGGTCATGATAGCTGTCTTGTCGTGAAACTACCGTATCTTATAAAGTATCTGGTCATGATAGCTGTCTTGTCGTGAAACTACCATATCTTATACGGTATCTGGTCATGATAGCTCTCTTGTCGTGAAACTACCGTATCTTATAAAGTATCTGGTCATGATAGCTGTCTTGTCGTGAAACTACCGTATCTTATAAAGTATCTGGTCATGATAGCTGTCTTGTCTTGAAACTACCGTATCTTATAAAGTATCTGGTCATGATAGCTGTCTTGTCGTGAAACTACCGTATCTTATAAAGTATCTGGTCATGATAGATGTCTTGTCGTGAAACTACCGTATCTTATAAAGTATCTGGTCATGATAGCTGTCTTGTCGTGAAACTACCGTATCTTATAAAGTATCTGGTCATGATAGCTGTCTTTTCGTGAAACTACCGTATCTTATAAAGTATCTGGTCATGATAGCTGTCTTGTCGTGAAACTACCGTATCTTATAAAGTATCTGGTCATGATAGCTGTCTTGTCGTGAAACTACCGTATCTTATAAAGTATCTGGTCATGATAGCTGTCTTGTCGTGAAACTACCGTATCTTATAAAGTATCTGGTCATGATAGCTGTCTTGTCGTGAAACTACCGTATCTTATAAAGTATCTGGTCATGATAGCTGTCTTTTCGTGAAACTACCGTATCTTATAAAGTATCTGGTCATGATAGCTGTCTTGTCGTGAAACTACCGTATCTTATAAAGTATCTGGTCATGATAGCTGTCTTGTCGTGAAACTACCGTATCTTATAAAGTATCTGGTCATGATAGCTGTCTTGTCGTGAAACTACCGTATCTTATAAAGTATCTAGTCATGATAGCTGTCTTGTCGTGAAACTACCGTATCTTATAAAGTATATGGTCATGATAGCTGTCTTGTCGTGAAACTACCGTATCTTATACGGTATCTGGTCATGATAGCTGTCTTGTCGTGAAACTACCGTATCTTATAAAGTATCTGGTCATGATAGCTGTCTTGTCGTGAAACTACCGTATCTTATAAAGTATCTGGTCATGATAGCTGTCTTGTCGTGAAACTACCGTATCTTATAAAGTATCTGGTCATGATAGCTGTCTTGTCGTGAAAATACCGTATCTTATAAAGTATCTAGTCATTATAGCTGTCTTGTCGTGAAACTACCGTATCTTATAAAGTATCTAGTCATTATAGCTGTCTTGTCGTGAAACTACCGTATCTTATACGGTATCTGGTCATGATAGCTGTCTTGTCGTGAAACTACCGTATCTTATAAAGTATCTGGTCATGATAGCTGTCTTGTCGTGAAACTACCGTATCTTATAAAGTATCTGGTCGTGATAGCTGTCTTGTCGTGAAACTACCGTATCTTATAAAGTATCTGGTCATGATAGCTGTCTTGTCGTGAAACTACCGTATCTTATAAAGTATCTGGTCATGATAGCTGTCTTGTCGTGAAACTACCGTATCTTATACGGTATCTGGTCATGATAGCTGTCTTGTCGTGAAACTACCGTATCTTATAAAGTATCTGGTCATGATAGCTGTCTTGTCGTGAAACTACCGTATCTTATAAAGTATCTGGTCATGATAGCTGTCTTGTCGTGAAACTACCGTATCTTATAAAGTATCTGGTCATGATAGCTGTCTTGTCGTGAAACTACCGTATCTTATAAAGTATCTGGTCGTGATAGCTGTCTTGTCGTGAAACTACCGTATCTTATAAAGTATCTGGTCATGATAGCTGTCTTGTCGTGAAACTACCGTATCTTATAAAGTATCTGGTCATGATAGCTGTCTTGTCGTGAAACTACCGTATCTTATAAAGTATCTGGTCATGATAGCTGTCTTGTCGTGAAAATACCGTATCTTATAAAGTATCTAGTCATTATAGCTGTCTTGTCGTGAAACTACCGTATCTTATAAAGTATCTAGTCATTATAGCTGTCTTGTCGTGAAACTACCGTATCTTATACGGTATCTGGTCATGATAGCTGTCTTGTCGTGAAACTACCGTATCTTATAAAGTATCTGGTCATGATAGCTGTCTTGTCGTGAAACTACCGTATCTTATAAAGTATCTGGTCGTGATAGCTGTCTTGTCGTGAAACTACCGTATCTTATAAAGTATCTGGTCATGATAGCTGTCTTGTCGTGAAACTACCGTATCTTATAAAGTATCTGGTCATGATAGCTGTCTTGTCGTGAAAATACCGTATCTTATAAAGTATCTAGTCATTATAGCTGTCTTGTCGTGAAACTACCGTATCTTATAAAGTATCTAGTCATTATAGCTGTCTTGTCGTGAAACTACCGTATCTTATACGGTATCTGGTCATGATAGCTGTCTTGTCGTGAAACTACCGTATCTTATAAAGTATCTGGTCATGATAGCTGTCTTGTCGTGAAACTACCGTATCTTATAAAGTATCTGGTCGTGATAGCTGTCTTGTCGTGAAACTACCGTATCTTATAAAGTATCTGGTCATGATAGCTGTCTTGTCGTGAAACTACCGTATCTTATAAAGTATCTGGTCATGATAGCTGTCTTGTCGTGAAACTACCGTATCTTATACGGTATCTGGTCATGATAGCTGTCTTGTCGTGAAACTACCGTATCTTATAAAGTATCTGGTCATGATAGCTGTCTTGTCGTGAAACTACCGTATCTTATAAAGTATCTGGTCATGATAGCTGTCTTGTCGTGAAACTACCGTATCTTATAAAGTATCTGGTCATGATAGCTGTCTTGTCGTGAAACTACCGTATCTTATAAAGTATCTGGTCATGATAGCTGTCTTGTCGTGAAACTACCGTATCTTATAAAGTATCTGGTCATGATAGTTGTCTTGTCGTGAAACTACCGTATCTTATAAAGTATCTGGTCATGATAGCTGTCTGGTCGTGAAACTACCGTATCTTATAAAGTATCTGGTCATGATAGCTGTCTTGTCGTGAAACTACCGTATCTTATAAAGTATCTGGTCATGATAGCTGTCTTGTCGTGAAACTACCGTATCTTATAAAGTATCTGGTCATGATAGCTGTCTTGTCGTGAAACTACCGTATCTTATACGATATCTGGTCATGATAGCTCTCTTGTCGTGAAACTACCGTATCTTATAAAGTATCTGGTCATGATAGCTGTCTTGTCGTGAAACTACCGTATCTTATAAAGTATCTGGTCATGATAGCTGTCTTGTCGTGAAACTACCGTATCTTATAAAGTATCTGGTCATGATAGCTGTCTTGTCGTGAAACTACCGTATCTTATAAAGTATCTGGTCATGATAGCTGTCTTGTCGTGAAAATACCGTATCTTATAAAGTATCTAGTCATTATAGCTGTCTTGTCGTGAAACTACCGTATCTTATAAAGTATCTAGTCATTATAGCTGTCTTGTCGTGAAACTACCGTATCTTATACGGTATCTGGTCATGATAGCTGTCTTGTCGTGAAACTACCGTATCTTATAAAGTATCTGGTCATGATAGCTGTCTTGTCGTGAAACTACCGTATCTTATAAAGTATCTGGTCGTGATAGCTGTCTTGTCGTGAAACTACCGTATCTTATAAAGTATCTGGTCATGATAGCTGTCTTGTCGTGAAACTACCGTATCTTATAAAGTATCTGGTCATGATAGCTGTCTTGTCGTGAAACTACCGTATCTTATACGGTATCTGGTCATGATAGCTGTCTTGTCGTGAAACTACCGTATCTTATAAAGTATCTGGTCATGATAGCTGTCTTGTCGTGAAACTACCGTATCTTATAAAGTATCTGGTCATGATAGCTGTCTTGTCGTGAAACTACCGTATCTTATAAAGTATCTGGTCATGATAGCTGTCTTGTCGTGAAACTACCGTATCTTATAAAGTATCTGGTCATGATAGCTGTCTTGTCGTGAAACTACCGTATCTTATAAAGTATCTGGTCATGATAGTTGTCTTGTCGTGAAACTACCGTATCTTATAAAGTATCTGGTCATGATAGCTGTCTTGTCGTGAAACTACCGTATCTTATAAAGTGTTATGTTATATATGTGTACAACACATATATGTAAACGCATATAATTGCATATTGTATGTCGAACTATATATCGGACAATTGTTATATAACATGTTTACTGTCTCGCGATATATAGTTCGACGCACGCATTACGTGCGTCACGTACTGCGTGCACTAAGGAATACGCTTCCCTGATTGGCCAACGTAATTGTTTCGCCACGCCATGCTTTGCACTCGAATGTTACTTTAACGTCTGCGCTAAGCGTCGCAACATGTATACTAAATAAATATGACCAATACTTAAACTAGCTTATTCCCTAACAACTCAACATGGTGGCAGTTGTATAAGAGATAATCCCCACGCTATTATATACCGAACTCCCATTATGAACACCCATCGATATGCTATACCTACCCCATCCTTCAACTGGCAAGCCGACGATAAGCTCGCCGAGCTATCCAGATTCAAACGAGAATGCGGATATCATTTCGGTGGCCCATACATATCCCTCTCAGAACCCGAGAGGAATATGTTCGTTTTAATATGGATGGGCTCCGAAGGCCAAAAGCTTCACGAAGAAGCTAAAACGAAAGCAGACGACAAGACACCCTTAACCAGCACATGGGCTCTCTTCGAGGAATCGTTCACCCCTAAAACAAACCCGCGGATCTTCAGAGACAAACGATTCACCATACTGAAGGTCCCAGATGAGTCAATGAAATCATACATATATCGTTGCCGCCAGCACATCACTAAGTGCAAATACACTGATGCAGACGACCAACTAGTAGACCAAATCATATCTGGTCTACGCGATGACGTCCTTAGAGGAAAACTCTTCGACGATAAATCGATAGACTTGAAGAAGTGTACCGAGATATGCCTATCCCACGAAGATCTACTAGCTGACAGACGCCTATACCGGACGACATGCGACACGTCAACACAGGGTCATATCATGACCGTCCAAAAACATGATCCCTGTCGAAACTGCGGCAAGAACCACGACATCTGCCCGGCTATTGGCTCACGCTGCAGTTCCTGTGGGAGGCTGAACCACTGGGCTAAGCAGTGCTTCCGGCGGAGTACGACCCCTCTCGCCACACACACTCTAACAATGGGAACACGGGTATCGTCCAACGATACCCGTGATGAGGTTTTTATTATCTTAGATATCGCTAATGATCACATAAAAATAAAGGCTAAAGTTGACACTGGCGCGCAAGCTAATGTTTTACCCTACCATATATATAACTCGCTAAAAAAAACCCCACCTATCAGCACCCCTTCACGTATTCTATTAGCATACGACAATACACCTATTCCTCTGAAAGGCACGTCTAATATACAATGTATACATAATGGCATCACCTATAATATACCATTCTACATCGCGCACACTAATAGCTGCCCAATAATTGGTCTCCCTACATGTAGAGAACTACAAATTATTACCCTTCATTGCGAGATATCATTAGCACCGCACATACCAACTAATATCACCTCTCTACAGAAACACTTCCCAGATAGATTTTCAGGACTAGGTCGATTCCCTGGAAAATTAAAGATCGTCCTGGACCCAAAAGTAATACCAATAATCCATGCCGCCCGACGCGTACCACTACACATCAGACAAGAAGTTTCCGAAGCTCTAAACGAAATGTGTCAAAATGACATAATTACGAAAGTACACATACCAACCCCGTGGGTTTCAAGTATAACCTATGCCCGAAAAAAGTCAGGTGCGATCCGTATATGTCTCGACCCGAAGGATCTAAATAAAGCTATTCGACGACCCCACTATACTTCTCGAACCCTCGACGAAGTCAATCATCTTCTCTGCAAAGCAAAAGTATTCTCGAAACTGGATGCCCGTTCCGGATACTGGGCCGTAATGCTAGATGACGCATCCAGCCATCTAACCACGTTCAATACCCATCAAGGGCGGTACAGATTCAAAAGACTACCGTTTGGATTGAATCTTTCGCAAGACGTTTTCCAAGAGCATATGGACTACATGCTACAGCCTCTCGTTGGTATAATCAACATTGCCGACGACATCATAGTATATGGTAAAGATATCGTAAGTCACGATAATAACCTCCTCTCCCTCATGAAACGAGCAGAAGAGTATGGCCTGGTTTTCAACATTGATAAATGTGACATCGGAGTCCCTGAAATTTCCTTTTTCGGTCTCATATACTCCGAGAAGGGAATTCGACCCGACCCAGAAAGAACGTCTGCCATCAGAAATATACCCACTCCTACTTCCCTAACTTCAACCAGAAGTTTTCTCGGTGTGGCCAATTACATGGCCCCATTCGTACCTCATATTAGCGATTTGCTATCTCCTATACGAGAACTCACAAAGAAGGACGTCGTTTTCTGTTGGACACCATCCCATCAACAAATCTTCGAAACCATTAAGGACAAAATCTCTAAGAATACCACCCTAAAATACTTCGATACTAGCTTACATACTACCATACAAGTCGACGCATCAGGCATCGGGCTGGGCGCAGTTCTATTACAAAACAACACACCGATATGTTTTGCTTCAAGAACACTCACTGACACCGAAAAAAGATATGCAAACATTGATCGCGAATTATTGGCTGTAGTATATGGATGCGAATGCTTTCACCACTATGTATTTGGCAAGATATTCACTATAGAAAGCGACCACCGCCCACTCGAAATGATCACACTCAAGAATACTTCATCCGCACCAGCTAGACTACAAAGACTTCTACTTCGCATACAAAATTACCAAGCTACCATCAAATACAAACCCGGCAAGGAAATGATACTGGCAGATGCATTCTCCAGAAGCCCCGAACACCAACACCAAAATGATATTACCATCAATATCAACTTAATATGTTTCACCCCAAAAACCGAAGCTATAATAACGCTAGCTCAAAGCGAAGATCTCGAACATAAAGAACTGAAGGAAATCTTGGCATCTGGCTGGCCTCAAGATCGTCGACATGTCACCAAATATCTTAGACAATACTGGCCATACCGTGACGAACTAACATATGACGACACCTACATCATGAAAGGAAATGCTGTTTTAGTACCATCTCGTGCCAGAGACTACATTATCAAGCGCCTTCACGAAGCACATCAAGGTCTAGCAAAGATGTTAATTACCGCTAAAGATAATGTATTCTGGCCTGCTATGCGCCAAGACCTTACCAATATAACCACACAATGCAAAAAGTGTCAAACGTTTGCCAAATCTCAATGGAAACCACCCCATACCCCACGAGAATTACCAACACGACCATGGCAATATATCGCTACTGATCTTTTCCAACTAGACGGTAAGACATACCTATTAACGGTAGATATATTTTCGAAATACCCCATCCTCCACCAACTTCGAAATGGCTCTACAAGCAAGATCGTGATTAACCGTCTATCCGAAGCATTCTCCATGTTCGGTATTCCAGAACGGTTATACTCTGATAATGGTCCCCAATACAGCTCTCCAGAATTTGCAAAATTTGCATCTTCCTGGGGTTTCCAACACGTTACGTCAAGCCCACACTACCCACAATCTAACGGCTTCATAGAGAGGCATGTACAGACCATAAAAACGATCATACAAAAGGCAGAAAGTTTGCCGAAAGCACTTCTAAGCTGGCGCAATACCCCAATAGATATCGAAACACCAAGCCCGTTATATACATTAACACACCAGAACCAAGATACCATCCAAAAGATAATACACCAACAACAACTAAAGAGTGACGCTCAAGCTCTTAGATTATCGGTCGGGAGGAAAATAATAGAAGCTCCAGAACTTCAACCGAACCAAACTATCACTACCCGAATATCTACATCAGATAAATGGGAACCTGCAATCGTAATACGTAAAAGGTCAGAGCCTAACTCATATGATATCAAGACAAAAAGAGGAATAGTTCGAAGAGCCCGCCATCAGATCAGAACAATAGAACCAATGCATATACCATCCTATTCTCCACACCAACATATACCATCATATTCTTCACACCAACATATACCACTCCCACCCGCTTCGCATAATAATATTAATACCCCCGATATAACAGTAGTAACTAATGTAGATCCCCCTCCTCTATCCACACCATTATCCACCCAACACCAAAATACACCATATCTACGAGCCTCACCGCAGCATCCTACGCCCCCCGATACTGCTATCAACACCCGATCACTCGTAACCACATCGCGCACCCCTACCAATATAGCATATATACCACCCCCATCCCCTACCATAACACCTAATTGCCCAATTGCTAACCCACCCTTACACCAAACAGATGCTGTGATACCCAGAAGGAGCTCGAGACAGCGTCGTTCACCAGACTGGTACATACCCTGACAACCAGCGGATCCATGACATCAAGCTGAATGGCACAAGCGCCGCAAGTAGGTCACCTCGTCAAATCCGTTGGCACATCCGGCTCGGTTCAGTTCTGTTATTCGTTCGTAGATCGTTTCTTCTCCAACCGGGAGAAGGAGGGATGTTATGTTATATATGTGTACAACACATATATGTAAACGCATATAATTGCATATTGTATGTCGAACTATATATCGGACAATTGTTATATAACATGTTTACTGTCTCGCGATATATAGTTCGACGCACGCATTACGTGCGTCACGTACTGCGTGCACTAAGGAATACGCTTCCCTGATTGGCCAACGTAATTGTTTCGCCACGCCATGCTTTGCACTCGAATGTTACTTTAACGTCTGCGCTAAGCGTCGCAACATGTATACTAAATAAATATGACCAATACTTAAACTAGCTTATTCCCTAACAACTCAACGTAAAGTATCTGGTCATGATAGCTGTCTTGTCGTGAAACTACCGTATCTTATAAAGTATCTGGTCATGATAGCTGTCTTGTCGTGAAACTACCGTATCTTATAAAGTATCTGGTCATGATAGCTGTCTTGTCGTGAAACTACCGTATCTTATACGATATCTGGTCATGATAGCTCTCTTGTCGTGAAACTACCGTATCTTATAAAGTATCTGGTCATGATAGCTGTCTTGTCGTGAAACTACCGTATCTTATAAAGTATCTGGTCATGATAGCTGTCTTGTCGTGAAACTACCGTATCTTATAAAGTATCTGGTCATGATAGCTGTCTTGTCGTGAAACTACCGTATCTTATAAAGTATCTGGTCATGATAGCTGTCTTGTCGTGAAACTACCGTATCTTATAAAGTATCTGGTCATGATAGCTGTCTTGTCGTGAAACTACCGTATCTTATACGGTGTCTGGTCATGATAGCTGTCTTGTCGTGAAAATACCGTATCTTATAAAGTATCTGGTCATGATAGTTGTCTTGTCGTGAAACTACCGTATCTTATAAAGTATCTGGTCATGATAGCTGTCTTGTCGTGAAACTACCGTATCTTATAAAGTATCTGGTCATGATAGCTGTCTTGTCGTGAAACTACCGTATCTTATACGGTATCTGGTCATGATAGCTGTCTTGTCGTGAAACTACCGTATCTTATAAAGTATCTGGTCATGATTACTGTCTTGTCGTGAAACTACCGTATCTTATAAAGTATCTGGTCATGATAGCTGTCTTGTCGTGAAACTACCGTATCTTATAAAGTATCTGGTCATGATAGCTGTCTTGTCGTGAAACTACCGTATCTTATAAAGTATCTGGTCATGATTACTGTCTTGTCGTGAAACTACCGTATCTTATACGGTATCTGGTCATGATAGCTGTCTTGTCGTGAAACTACCGTATCTTATAAAGTATCTGGTCATGATAGCTGTCTTGTCGTGAAACTACCGTATCTTATAAAGTATCTGGTCATGATAGCTGTCTTGTCGTGAAACTACCGTATCTTATAAAGTATCTGGTCATGATAGCTGTCTTGTCGTGAAACTACCGTATCTTATAAAGTATCTGGTCATGATAGCTGTCTTGTCGTGAAACTACCGTATCTTATAAAGTATCTAGTCATAATAGCTGTCTTGTCGTGAAACTACCGTATCTTATAAAGTATCTGGTCATGATAGCTGTCTTGTCGTGAAACTACCGTATCTTATAAAGTATCTGGTCATGATAGCTGTCTTGTCGTGAAACTACCGTATCTTATAAAGTATCTGGTCATGATAGCTGTCTTGTCGTGAAACTACCGTATCTTATAAAGTATCTGGTCATGATAGCTGTCTTGTCGTGAAACTACCGTATCTTATACGGTATCTGGTCATGATAGCTGTCTTGTCGTGAAACTACCGTATCTTATACGATATCTGGTCATGATAGCTCTCTTGTCGTGAAACTACCGTATCTTATAAAGTATCTGGTCATGATAGCTGTCTTGTCGTGAAACTACCGTATCTTATAAAGTATCTGGTCATGATAGATGTCTTGTCGTGAAACTACCGTATCTTATACGGTATCTGGTCATGATAGCTGTCTTGTCGTGAAACTACCGTATCTTATAAAGTATCTGGTCATGATAGCTGTCTTGTCGTGAAACTACCGTATCTTATAAAGTATCTGGTCATGATAGCTGTCTTGTCGTGAAACTACCGTATCTTATAAAGTATCTGGTCATGATAGCTGTCTTGTCGTGAAACTACCGTATCTTATAAAGTATCTGGTCATGATAGCTGTCTTGTCGTGAAACTACCGTATCTTATAAAGTATCTGGTCATGATTACTGTCTTGTCGTGAAACTACCGTATCTTATAAAGTATCTGGTCATGATAGCTGTCTTGTCGTGAAACTACCGTATCTTATAAAGTATCTGGTCATGATTACTGTCTTGTCGTGAAACTACCGTATCTTATAAAGTATCTGGTCATGATAGCTGTCTTGTCGTGAAACTACCGTATCTTATAAAGTATCTGGTCATGATAGCTGTCTTGTCGTGAAACTACCGTATCTTATAAAGTATCTGGTCATGATAGCTGTCTTGTCGTGAAACTACCGTATCTTATAAAGTATCTGGTCATGATAGCTGTCTTGTCGTGAAAATACCGTATCTTATAAAGTATCTGGTCATGATAGATGTCTTGTCGTGAAACTACCGTATCTTATACGGTATCTGATCATGATAGCTGTCTTGTCGTGAAACTACCGTATCTTATAAAGTATCTGGTCATGATAGCTGTCTTGTCGTGAAACTACCGTATCTTATAAAGTGTCTGGTCATGATAGCTCTCTTGTCGTGAAACTACCGTATCTTATAAAGTATCTGGTCATGAAAGCTGTCTTGTCGTGAAACTACCGTATCTTATAAAGTATCTAGTCATTATAGCTGTCTTGTCGTGAAACTACCGTATCTTATACGGTATCTGGTCATGATAGCTGTCTTGTCGTGAAACTACCGTATCTTATAAAGTATCTGGTCATGATAGCTGTCTTGTCGTGAAACTACGTATCTTATACGATATCTGGTCATGATAGCTGTCTTGTCGTGAAACTACCGTATCTTATAAAGTATCTGGTCATGATAGCTGTCTTGTCGTGAAACTACCGTATCTTATAAAGTATCTGGTCATGATAGCTGTCTTGTCGTGAAACTACCGTATCTTATAAAGTATCTGGTCATGATAGCTGTCTTGTCGTGAAACTACCGTATCTTATAAAGTATCTGGTCATGATAGCTGTCTTGTCGTGAAACTACCGTATCTTATAAAGTATCTGGTCATGATAGCTGTCTTGTCGTGAAACTACCGTATCTTATAAAGTATCTGGTCATGATAGCTGTCTTGTCGTGAAACTACCGTATCTTATAAAGTATCTGGTCATGATAGCTGTCTTGTCGTGAAACTACCGTATCTTATAAAGTATCTGGTCATGATAGCTGTCTTGTCGTGAAACTACCGTATCTTATAAAGTATCTGGTCATGATAGCTGTCTTGTCGTGAAACTACCGTATCTTATAAAGTATCTGGTCATGATAGCTGTCTTGTCGTGAAAATACCGTATCTTATAAAGTATCTGGTCATGATAGATGTCTTGTCGTGAAACTACCGTATCTTATACGGTATCTGATCATGATAGCTGTCTTGTCGTTAAACTACCGTATCTTATAAAGTATCTGGTCATGATAGCTGTCTTGTCGTGAAACTACCGTATCTTATAAAGTATCTGGTCATGATAGCTGTCTTGTCGTGAAACTACCGTATCTTATAAAGTATCTGGTCATGATAGCTGTCTTGTCGTGAAACTACCGTATCTTATACGGTATCTGGTCATGATAGCTGTCTTGTCGTGAAACTACCGTATCTTATAAAGTATCTGGTCATGATAGCTGTCTTGTCGTGAAACTACCGTATCTTATAAAGTATCTGGTCATGATAGCTGTCTTGTCGTGAAACTACCGTTTCTTATACGATATCTGGTCATGATAGCTCTCTTGTCGTGAAACTACCGTATCTTATAAAGTATCTGGTCATGATAGCTGTCTTGTCGTGAAACTACCGTATCTTATAAAGTATCTGGTCATGATAGCTGTCTTGTCGTGAAACTACCGTATCTTATAAAGTATCTGGTCATGATAGCTGTCTTGTCGTGAAACTACCGTATCTTATAAAGTATCTGGTCATGATAGCTGTCTTGTCGTGAAACTACCGTATCTTATAAAGTATCTGGTCATGATAGCTGTCTTGTCGTGAAACTACCGTATCTTATAAAGTATCTGGTCATGATAGCTGTCTTGTCGTGAAACTACCGTATCTTATAAAGTATCTGGTCATGATTACTGTCTTGTCGTGAAACTACCGTATCTTATAAAGTATCTGGTCATGATAGCTATCTTGTCGTGAAACTACCGTATCTTATAAAGTATCTGGTCATGATAGCTGTCTTGTCGTGAAACTACCGTATCTTATAAAGTATCTGGTCATGATAGCTGTCTTGTCGTGAAACTACCGTATCTTATAAAGTATCTGGTCATGATAGCTGTCTTGTCGTGAAACTACCGTATCTTATAAAGTATCTGGTCATGATAGCTGTCTTGTCGTGAAACTACCGTATCTTATAAAGTATCTGGTCATGATAGCTGTCTTGTCGTGAAACTACCGTATCTTATAAAGTATCTGGTCATGATAGCTGTCTTGTCGTGAAAATACCGTATCTTATAAAGTATCTGGTCATGATAGTTGTCTTGTCGTGAAACTACCGTATCTTATAAAGTATCTGGTCATGATAGCTGTCTTGTCGTGAAACTACCGTATCTTATACGGTATCTGGTCATGATAGCTGTCTTGTCGTGAAACTACCGTATCTTATAAAGTATCTGGTCATGATAGCTGTCTTGTCGTGAAACTACCGTATCTTATAAAGTATCTGGTCATGATAGCTGTCTTGTCGTGAAACTACCGTATCTTATAAAGTATCTGGTCATGATAGCTGTCTTGTCGTGAAACTACCGTATCTTATAAAGTATCTGGTCATGATAGCTCTCTTGTCGTGAAACTACCATATCTTATACGGTATCTGGTCATGATAGCTCTCTTGTCGTGAAACTACCGTATCTTATAAAGTATCTGGTCATGATAGCTGTCTTGTCTTGAAACTACCGTATCTTATAAAGTATCTGGTCATGATAGCTGTCTTGTCGTGAAACTACCGTATCTTATAAAGTATCTGGTCATGATAGCTATCTTGTCGTGAAACTACCGTATCTTATAAAGTATCTGGTCATGATAGCTGTCTTGTCTTGAAACTACCGTATCTTATAAAGTAAATGGTCATGATAGCTGTCTTGTCGTGAAATTACCGTATCTTATAAAGTATCTGGTAATGATAGCTGTCTTGTCGTGAAACTACCGTATCTTATACGGTATCTGGTCATGATAGCTGTCTTGTCGTGAAACTACCGTATCTTATAAAGTATCTGGTCATGATAGCTGTCTTGTCGTGAAACTACCGTATCTTATAAAGTATCTGGTCATGATAGCTGTCTTGTCGTGAAACTACCATATCTTATACGGTATCTGGTCATGATAGCTCTCTTGTCGTGAAACTACCGTATCTTATAAAGTATCTGGTCATGATAGCTGTCTTGTCGTGAAACTACCATATCTTATACGGTATCTGGTCATGATAGCTCTCTTGTCGTGAAACTACCGTATCTTATAAAGTATCTGGTCATGATAGCTGTCTTGTCGTGAAACTACCGTATCTTATAAAGTATCTGGTCATGATAGCTGTCTTGTCTTGAAACTACCGTATCTTATAAAGTAAATGGTCATGATAGCTGTCTTGTCGTGAAATTACCGTATCTTATAAAGTATCTGGTAATGATAGCTGTCTTGTCGTGAAACTACCGTATCTTATACGGTATCTGGTCATGATAGCTGTCTTGTCGTGAAACTACCGTATCTTATAAAGTATCTGGTCATCATAGCTGTCTTGTCGTGAAACTACCGTATCTTATAAAGTATCTGGTCATGATAGCTGTCTTGTCGTGAAACTACCGTATCTTATAAAGTATCTGGTCATGATAGCTGTCTTGTCGTGAAACTACCGTATCTTATAAAGTATCTGGTCATGATAGCTGTCTTGTCGTGAAACTACCGTATCTTATAAAGTATCTGGTCATCATAGCTGTCTTGTCGTGAAACTACCGTATCTTATAAAGTATCTGGTCATGATAGCTCTCTTGTCGTGAAACTACCGTATCTTATAAAGTATCTGGTCATGATAGCTGTCTTGTCGTGAAACTACCGTATCTTATAAAGTATCTGGTCATGATAGCTGTCTTGTCTTGAAACTACCGTATCTTATAAAGTAAATGGTCATGATAGCTGTCTTGTCGTGAAATTACCGTATCTTATAAAGTATCTGGTAATGATAGCTGTCTTGTCGTGAAACTACCGTATCTTATACGGTATCTGGTCATGATAGCTGTCTTGTCGTGAAACTACCGTATCTTATAAAGTATCTGGTCATCATAGCTGTCTTGTCGTGAAACTACCGTATCTTATAAAGTATCTGGTCATGATAGCTGTCTTGTCGTGAAACTACCGTATCTTATAAAGTATCTGGTCATGATAGCTGTCTTGTCGTGAAACTACCGTATCTTATAAAGTATCTGGTCATGATAGCTGTCTTGTCGTGAAACTACCGTATCTTATAAAGTATCTGGTCATCATAGCTGTCTTGTCGTGAAACTACCGTATCTTATAAAGTATCTGGTCATGATAGCTGTCTTGTCGTGAAACTACCGTATCTTATACGGTATCTGGTCATGATAGCTGTCTTGTCGTGAAACTACCGTATCTTATACGGTATCTGGCCATGATAGCTGTCTTGTCGTGAAACTACCGTATCTTATAAAGTATCTGGTCATGATAGCTGTCTTGTCGTGAAACTACCGTATCTTATAAAGTATCTGGTCATGATAGCTGTCTTGTCGTGAAACTACCGTATCTTATAAAGTATCTGGTCATGATAGCTGTCTTGTCGTGAAACTACCGTATCTTATAAAGTATCTGGTCATGATAGCTGTCTTGTCGTGAAACTACCGTATCTTATAAAGTATCTGGTCATGATTACTGTCTTGTCGTGAAACTACCGTATCTTATAAAGTATCTGGTCATCATAGCTGTCTTGTCGTGAAACTACCGTATCTTATAAAGTAAATGGTCATGATAGCTGTCTTGTCGTGAAACTACCGTATCTTATAAAGTATCTGGTCATGATAGATGTCTTGTCGTGAAACTACCGTATCTTATAAAGTATCTGGTCATCATAGCTGTCTTGTCGTGAAACTACCGTATCTTATAAAGTATCTGGTCATGATAGCTGTCTTGACGTGAAACTACAGTATCTTATAAAGTATCTGGTCATGATAGCTGTCTTGTCGTGAAACTACCGTATCTTATAAAGTATCTGGTCATCATAGCTGTCTTGTCGTGAAACTACCGTATCTTATAAAGTATCTGGTCATGATAGCTGTCTTGTCGTGAAACTACCGTATCTTATACGGTATCTGGTCATGATAGCTGTCTTGTCGTGAAACTACCGTATCTTATAAAGTATCTGGTCATGATAGCTGTCTTGTCGTGAAACTACCGTATCTTATAAAGTATCTGGTCATGATAGCTGTCTTGTCGTGAAACTACCGTATCTTATAAAGTATCTGGTCATGATAGATGTCTTGTCGTGAAACTACCGTATCTTATACGGTATCTGGTCATGATAGCTGTCTTGTCGTGAAACTACCGTATCTTATAAAGTATCTGGTCATGATAGCTGTCTTGTCGTGAAACTACCGCATCTTATAAAGTATCTGGTCATGATAGCTGTCTTGTCGTGAAACTACCGTATCTTATACGATATCTGGTCATGATAGCTGTCTTGTCGTGAAACTACCGTATCTTATACGGTATCTGGTCATGATAGCTGTCTTGTCGTGAAACTACCGTATCTTATAAAGTATCTGGTCATGATAGCTGTCTTGTCGTGAAACTACCGTATCTTATAAAGTATCTGGTCATGATAGCTGTCTTGTCGTGAAACTACCGTATCTTATACGGTATCTGGTCATGATAGCTGTCTTGTCGTGAAACTACCGTATCTTATAAAGTATCTGGTCATGATAGCTGTCTTGTCGTGAAACTACCGTATCTTATAAAGTATCTGTTCATGATAGCTATCTTGTCGTGAAACTACCGTATCTTATACGGTATCTGGTCATGATAGCTGTCTTGTCGTGAAACTACCGTATCTTATAAAGTATCTGGTCATGATAGCTGTCTTGTCGTGAAACTACCGTATCTTATAAAGTATCTGGTCATGATAGCTGTCTTGTCGTGAAACTACCGTATCTTATAAAGTATCTGGTCATGATTACTGTCTTGTCGTGAAACTACCGTATCTTATAAAGTATCTGGTCATCATAGCTGTCTTGTCGTGAAACTACCGTATCTTATAAAGTATCTGGTCATCATAGCTGTCTTGTCGTGAAACTACCGTATCTTATAAAGTATCTGGTCATGATAGCTGTCTTGTCGTGAAACTACCGTATCTTATACGTTATCTGGTCATGATAGCTGTCTTGTCGTGAAACTACCGTATCTTATACGGTATCTGGCCATGATAGCTGTCTTGTCGTGAAACTACCGTATCTTATAAAGTATCTGGTCATGATAGCTGTCTTGTCGTGAAACTACCGTATCTTATAAAGTATCTGGTCATGATAGCTGTCTTGTCGTGAAACTACCGTATCTTATACGGTATCTGGCCATGATAGCTGTCTTGTCGTGAAACTACCGTATCTTATAAAGTATCTGGTCATCATAGCTGTCTTGTCGTGAAACTACCGTATCTTATAAAGTAAATGGTCATGATAGCTGTCTTGTCGTGAAACTACCGTATCTTATAAAGTATCTGGTCATGATAGATGTCTTGTCGTGAAACTACCGTATCTTATAAAGTATCTGGTCATCATAGCTGTCTTGTCGTGAAACTACCGTATCTTATAAAGTATCTGGTCATGATAGCTGTCTTGTCGTGAAACTACAGTATCTTATAAAGTATCTGGTCATGATAGCTGTCTTGTCGTGAAACTACCGTATCTTATAAAGTATCTGGTCATCATAGCTGTCTTGTCGTGAAACTACCGTATCTTATAAAGTATCTGGTCATGATAGCTGTCTTGTCGTGAAACTACCGTATCTTATACGGTATCTGGTCATGATAGCTGTCTTGTCGTGAAACTACCGTATCTTATAAAGTATCTGGTCATGATAGCTGTCTTGTCGTGAAACTACCGTATCTTATAAAGTATCTGGTCATGATAGCTGTCTTGTCGTGAAACTACCGTATCTTATAAAGTATCTGGTCATGATAGATGTCTTGTCGTGAAACTACCGTATCTTATACGGTATCTGGTCATGATAGCTGTCTTGTCGTGAAACTACCGTATCTTATAAAGTATCTGGTCATGATAGCTGTCTTGTCGTGAAACTACCGCATCTTATAAAGTATCTGGTCATGATAGCTGTCTTGTCGTGAAACTACCGTATCTTATACGATATCTGGTCATGATAGCTGTCTTGTCGTGAAACTACCGTATCTTATACGGTATCTGGTCATGATAGCTGTCTTGTCGTGAAACTACCGTATCTTATAAAGTATCTGGTCATGATAGCTGTCTTGTCGTGAAACTACCGTATCTTATAAAGTATCTGGTCATGATAGCTGTCTTGTCGTGAAACTACCGTATCTTATAAAGTATCTGGTCATGATAGCTGTCTTGTCGTGAAACTACCGTATCTTATACGGTATCTGGTCATGATAGCTGTCTTGTCGTGAAACTACCGTATCTTATAAAGTATCTGGTCATGATAGCTGTCTTGTCGTGAAACTACCGTATCTTATAAAGTATCTGTTCATGATAGCTATCTTGTCGTGAAACTACCGTATCTTATACGGTATCTGGTCATGATAGCTGTCTTGTCGTGAAACTACCGTATCTTATAAAGTATCTGGTCATGATAGCTGTCTTGTCGTGAAACTACCGTATCTTATAAAGTATCTGGTCATGATAGCTGTCTTGTCGTGAAACTACCGTATCTTATAAAGTATCTGGTCATGATTACTGTCTTGTCGTGAAACTACCGTATCTTATAAAGTATCTGGTCATCATAGCTGTCTTGTCGTGAAACTACCGTATCTTATAAAGTAAATGGTCATGATAGCTGTCTTGTCGTGAAACTACCGTATCTTATAAAGTATCTGGTCATGATAGATGTCTTGTCGTGAAACTACCGTATCTTATAAAGTATCTGGTCATCATAGCTGTCTTGTCGTGAAACTACCGTATCTTATAAAGTATCTGGTCATGATAGCTGTCTTGTCGTGAAACTACCGTATCTTATAAAGTATCTGGTCATGATAGCTGTCTTGTCGTGAAACTACCGTATCTTATAAAGTATCTGGTCATGATAGCTGTCTTGTCGTGAAACTACCGTATCTTATACGGTATCTGGTCATGATAGTTGTCTTGTCGTGAAACTACCGTATCTTATAAAGTATCTGGTCATGATAGCTGTCTTGTCGTGAAACTACCGTATCTTATACGGTATCTGGTCATGATAGCTGTCTTGTCGTGAAACTACCGTATCTTATACGGTATCTGGTCATGATAGCTGTCTTGTCGTGAAACTACCGTATCTTATAAAGTATCTGGTCATGATAGCTGTCTTGTCGTGAAACTACCGCATCTTATAAAGTATCTGGTCATGATAGCTGTCTTGTCGTGAAACTACCGTATCTTATACGATATCTGGTCATGATAGCTGTCTTATCGTGAAACTACCGTATCTTATAAAGTATCTGGTCATGATAGCTGTCTTGTCGTGAAACTACCGTATCTTATAAAGTATCTGGTCATGATAGCTGTCTTGTCGTGAAACTACCGTATCTTATAAAGTATCTGGTCATGATAGCTGACTTGTCGTGAAACTACCGTATCTTATACGGTATCTGGTCATGATAGCTGTCTTGTCGTGAAACTACCGTATCTTATAAAGTATCTGGTCATGATAGCTGTCTTGTCGTGAAACTACCGCATCTTATAAAGTATCTGGTCATGATAGCTGTCTTGTCGTGAAACTACCGTATCTTATACGATATCTGGTCATGATAGCTGTCTTATCGTGAAACTACCGTATCTTATAAAGTATCTGGTCATGATAGCTGTCTTGTCGTGAAACTACCGTATCTTATAAAGTATCTGGTCATGATAGCTGTCTTGTCGTGAAACTACCGTATCTTATAAAGTATCTGGTCATGATAGCTGTCTTGTCGTGAAACTACCGTATCTTATAAAGTATCTGGTCATGATAGCTGTCTTGTCGTGAAACTACCGTATCTTATAAAGTATCTGGTCATGATAGCTGTCTTGTCGTGAAACTACCGTATCTTATAAAGTATCTGGTCATGATAGCTGTCTTGTCGTGAAACTACAGTATCTTATAAAGTATCTGGTCATAATAGCTGTCTTGTCGTGAAACTACCGTATCTTATAAAGTATCTGGTCATGATAGCTGTCTTGTCGTGAAACTACCGTATCTTATAAAGTATCTGGTCATGATAGCTGTCTTGTCGTGAAACTACCGTATCTTATAAAGTATCTGGTCATGATAGCTGTCTTGTCGTGAAACTACCGTATCTTATAAAGTATCTGGTCATGATAGCTGTCTTGTCGTGAAACTACCCTATCTTATACGGTATCTGGTCATGATAGCTGTCTTGTCGTGAAACTACCGTATCTTATAAAGTATCTGGTCATGATAGCTGTCTTGTCGTGAAACTACCGTATCTTATAAAGTATCTGTTCATGATAGCTATCTTGTCGTGAAACTACCGTATCTTATACGGTATCTGGTCATGATAGCTGTCTTGTCGTGAAACTACCGTATCTTATAAAGTATCTGGTCATGATAGTTGTCTTGTCGTGAAACTACCGTATCTTATAAAGTATCTGGTCATGATAGCTGTCTTGTCGTGAAACTACCGTATCTTATACGGTATCTGGTCATGATAGCTCTCTTGTCGTGAAACTACCGTATCTTATAAAGTATCTGGTCATGATAGCTGTCTTGTCGTGAAACTACCGTATCTTATAAAGTATCTGGTCATGATTACTGTCTTGTCGTGAAACTACCGTATCTTATAAAGTATCTGGTCATGATAGCTGTCTTGTCGTGAAACTACCGTATCTTATAAAGTATCTGGTCATGATAGCTGTCTTGTCGTGAAACTACCGTATCTTATAAAGTATCTGGTCTTGATAGCTGTCTTGTCGTGAAACTACCGTATCCTATACGTTATCTGGTCATGATAGCTATCTTGTCGTGAAACTACCGTATCTTATAAAGTATCTGGTCATCATAGCTGTCTTGTCGTGAAACTACCGTATCTTATACGATATCTGGTCATGATAGCTGTCTTGTCGTGAAACTACCGTATCTTATAAAGTATCTGGTCATGATAGCTGTCTTGTCGTGAAACTACCGTATCTTATAAAGTATCTGGTCATGATAGCTGTCTTGTCGTGAAACTACCGTATCTTATAAAGTATCTGGTTATGATAGCTGTCTTGTCGTGAAACTACCGTATCTTATAAAGTATCTGGTCATGATAGCTGTCTTGTCGTGAAACTACCGTATCTTATAAAGTATCTGGTCATGATAGCTGTCTTGTCGTGAAACTACCGTATCTTATAAAGTATCTGGTCATGATTACTGTCTTGTCGTGAAACTACCGTATCTTATAAAGTATCTGGTCATGATAGCTGTCTTGTCGTGAAACTACCGTATCTTATAAAGTATCTGGTCATGATAGCTGTCTTGTCGTGAAACTACCGTATCTTATAAAGTATCTGGTCATGATTACTGTCTTGTCGTGAAACTACCGTATCTTATACGGTATCTGGTCATGATAGCTGTCTTGTCGTGAAACTACCGTATCTTATAAAGTATCTGGTCATGATAGCTGTCTTGTCGTGAAACTACCGTATCTTATAAAGTATCTGGTCATGATAGCTGTCTTGTCGTGAAACTACCGTATCTTATAAAGTATCTGGTCATGATAGCTGTCTTGTCGTGAAACTACCGTATCTTATAAAGTATCTGGTCATGATAGCTGTCTTGTCGTGAAACTACCGTATCTTATACGATATCTGGTCATGATAGCTCTCTTGTCGTGAAACTACCGTATCTTATAAAGTATATGGTCATGATAGCTGTCTTGTCGTGAAACTACCGTATCTTATAAAGTATCTGGTCATGATAGCTGTCTTGTCGTGAAAATACCGTATCTTATAAAGTATCTGGTCATGATAGTTGTCTTGTCGTGAAACTACCGTATCTTATAAAGTATCTGGTCATGATAGCTGTCTTGTCGTGAAACTACCGTATCTTATACGGTATCTGGTCATGATAGCTGTCTTGTCGTGAAACTACCGTATCTTATAAAGTATCTGGTCATGATAGCTGTCTTGTCGTGAAACTACCGTATCTTATAAAGTATCTGGTCATGATAGCTGTCTTGTCGTGAAACTACCGTATCTTATAAAGTATCTGGTCATGATAGCTGTCTTGTCGTGAAACTACCGTATCTTATAAAGTATCTGGTCATGATAGCTGTCTTGTCGTGTAACTACCGTATCTTATAAAGTATCTGGTCATGATAGCTCTCTTGTCGTGAAACTACCATATCTTATACGGTATCTGGTCATGATAGCTCTCTTGTCGTGAAACTACAGTATCTTATAAAGTATCTGGTCATGATAGCTGTCTTGTCTTGAAACTACCGTATCTTATAAAGTATCTGGTCATGATAGCTGTCTTGTCGTGAAACTACCGTATCTTATAAAGTATCTGGTCATGATAGCTGTCTTGTCGTGAAACTACCGTATCTTATAAAGTATCTGGTCATGATAGCTGTCTTGTCTTGAAACTACCGTATCTTATAAAGTAAATGG
Organism: Osedax fenrisi; assembly: GCA_964019155.1. NCBI lineage: Eukaryota > Metazoa > Annelida > Polychaeta > Sabellida > Siboglinidae > Osedax > Osedax fenrisi. Next base: position 6,004,162 of record OZ025246.1, on the reverse strand, counting down.
TCATGATAGCTGTCTTGTCGTGAAATTACCGTATCTTATAAAGTATCTGGTAATGATAGCTGTCTTGTCGTGAAACTACCGTATCTTATACGGTATCTGGTCATGATAGCTCTCTTGTCGTGAAACTACCGTATCTTATAAAGTATCTGGTCATGATATCTGTATTGTCGTGAAACTACCATATCTTATACGGTATCTGGTCATGATAGCTCTCTTGTCGTGAAACTACCGTATCTTATAAAGTATCTGGTCATGATAGTTGTCTTGTCGTGAAACTACCGTATCTTATACGGTATCTGGTCATCATAGCTGTCTTGTCGTGAAACTACCGTATCTTATAAAGTATCTGGTCATCATAGCTGTCTTGTCGTGAAACTACCGTATCTTATAAAGTATCTGGTCATGATAGCTGTCTTGTCGTGAAACTACCGTATCTTATACGGTATCTGGTCATGATAGCTGTCTTGTCGTGAAACTACCGTATCTTATAAAGTATCTGGTCATGATAGCTGTCTTGTCGTGAAACTACCGCATCTTATAAAGTATCTGGTCATGATAGCTGTCTTGTCGTGAAACTACCGTATCTTATAAAGTATCTGGTCATGATAGCTGTCTTGTCGTGAAACTACCGTATCTTATAAAGTATCTGGTCATGATAGCTCTCTTGTCGTGAAACTACCGTATCGTATAAAGTATCTGGTCATGATAGCTGTCTTGTCGTGAAACTACCGTATCTTATAAAGTGTCTGGTCATGATAGCTGTCTTGTCGTGAAACTACCGTATCTTATAAAGTATCTGGTCATGATAGCTGTCTTGTCGTGAAACTACCGTATCTTATAAAGTATCTGGTCATGATAGCTATCTTGTCGTGAAACTACCGTATCTTATAAAGTATCTGGTCATGATAGCTGTCTTGTCGTGAAACTACCGTATCTTATAAAGTATCTGGTCATGATAGCTGTCTTGTCGTGAAACTACCGTATCTTATAAAGTATCTGGTCATGATAGCTATCTTGTCGTGAAACTACCGTATCTTATAAAGTATCTGGTCATGATAGCTGTCTTGTCGTGAAACTACCGTATCTTATAAAGTATCTGGTCATGATAGCTGTCTTGTCGTGAAACTACCGTATCTTATAAAGTATCTGGTCATGATAGCTGTCTTGTCGTGAAACTACCGTATCTTATACGATATCTGGTCATGATAGCTGTCTTGTCGTGAAACTACCGTATCTTATAAAGTATCTGGTCATGATAGCTGTCTTGTCGTGAAACTACCGTATCTTATAAAGTATCTGGTCATGATAGCTGTCTTGTCGTGAAACTACCGTATCTTATAAAGTATCTGGTCATGATAGCTGTCTTGTCGTGAAACTAACGTATCTTATACGGTATCTGGTCATGATAGCTGTCTTGTCGTGAAACTACCGTATCTTATAAAGTATCTGGTCATGATAGCTGTCTTGTCGTGAAACTACCGTATCTTATAAAGTATCTGGTCATGATAGCTGTCTTGTCGTGAAACTACCGTATCTTATACGGTATCTGGTCATGATAGCTGTCTTGTCGTGAAACTACCGTATCTTATAAAGTATCTGGTCATGATAGCTGTCTTGTCGTGAAACTACCGTATCTTATAAAGTATCTGGTCATGATAGCTGTCTTGTCGTGAAACTACCGTATCTTATAAAGTATCTGGTCATGATAGCTGTCTTGTCGTGAAACTACCGTATCTTATAAAGTATCTGGTCATCATAGCTGTCTTGTCGTGAAACTACCGTATCTTATAAAGTATCTGGTCATGATAGCTGTCTTGTCGTGAAACTACCGTATCTTATAAAGTATCTGGTCATGATAGCTGTCTTGTCGTGAAACTACCGTATCTTATAAAGTATCTGGTCATGATAGCTGTCTTGTCGTGAAACTACCGTATCTTATAAAGTATCTGGTCATGATAGCTGTCTTGTCGTGAAACTACCGTATCTTATAAAGTATCTGGTCATGATAGCTGTCTTGTCGTGAAACTACCATATCTTATACGGTATCTGGTCATGATAGCTCTCTTGTCGTGAAACTACCGTATCTTATAAAGTATCTGGTCATGATAGCTGTCTTGTCGTGAAACTACCGTATCTTATAAAGTATCTGGTCATGATAGCTGTCTTGTCGTGAAACTACCATATCTTATACGGTATCTGGTCATGATAGCTCTCTTGTCGTGAAACTACCGTATCTTATAAAGTATCTGGTCATGATAGCTGTCTTGTCGTGAAACTACCATATCTTATACGGTATCTGGTCATGATAGCTCTCTTGTCGTGAAACTACCGTATCTTATAAAGTATCTGGTCATGATAGCTGTCTTGTCGTGAAACTACCGTATCTTATATGGTATCTGGTCATGATAGCTGTCTTGTCGTGAAACTACCGTATCTTATAAAGTATCTGGTCATGATATCTGTCTTGTCGTGAAACTACCGTATCTTATAAAGTATCTGGTCATGATAGCTGTCTTGTCGTGAAACTACCGTATCTTATAAAGTATCTGGTCATGATAGCTGTCTTGTCTTGAAACTACCGTATCTTATAAAGTAAATGGTCATGATAGCTGTCTTGTCGTGAAATTACCGTATCTTATAAAGTATCTGGTCATGATAGCTGTCTTGTCGTGAAACTACCGTATCTTATAAAGTATCTGGTCATGATAGCTGTCTTGTCGTGAAACTACCATATATTATACGGTATCTGGTCATGATAGCTGTCTTGTCGTGAAACTACCGTATCTTATACGGTATCTGGTCATGATAGCTGTCTTGTCGTGAAACTACCGTATCTTATAAAGTATCTGGTCATGATAGCTCTCTTGTCGTGAAACTACCGTATCGTATAAAGTATCTGGTCATGATAGCTGTCTTGTCGTGAAACTACCGTATCTTATAAAGTATCTGGTCATGATAGCTGTCTTGTCTTGAAACTACCGTATCTTATAAAGTATCTGGTCATGATAGCTGTCTTGTCGTGAAACTACCGTATCTTATAAAGTATCTGGTCATGATAGCTGTCTTGTCGTGAAACTACCGTATCTTATACGGTATCTGGTCATGATAGCTGTCTTGTCGTGAAACTACCGTATCTTATAAAGTATCTGGTCATGATAGCTGTCTTGTCGTGAAACTACCGTATCTTATAAAGTATCTGGTCATGATAGCTGTCTTGTCGTGAAACTACCATATCTTATACGGTATCTGGTCATGATAGCTCTCTTGTCGTGAAACTACCGTATCTTATAAAGTATCTGGTCATGATAGCTGTCTTGTCGTGAAACTACCATATCTTATACGGTATCTGGTCATGATAGCTCTCTTGTCGTGAAACTACCGTATCTTATAAAGTATCTGGTCATGATAGCTGTCTTGTCGTGAAACTACCGTATCTTATAAAGTATCTGGTCATGATAGCTGTCTTGTCGTGAAACTACCGTATCTTATAAAGTATCTGGTCATGATAGCTGTCTTGTCGTGAAACTACCGTATCTTATAAAGTATCTGGTCATGATAGCTGTCTTGTCGTGAAATTACCGTATCTTATAAAGTATCTGGTAATGATAGATGTCTTGTCGTGAAACTACCGTATCTTATAAAGTATCTGGTCATGATAGATGTCTTGTCGTGAAACTACCGTATCTTATAAAGTATCTGGTCATGATAGCTGTCTTGTCGTGAAACTACCGTATCTTATAAAGTATCTGGTCATGATAGCTGTCTTGTCGTGAAACTACCGTATCTTATAAAGTATCTGGTCATGATAGCTGTCTTGTCGTGAAACTACCGTATCTTATAAAGTATCTGGTCATGATAGCTGTCTTGTCGTGAAACTACCGTATCTTATAAAGTATCTGGTCATGATAGCTGTCTTGTCGTGAAACTACCGTATCTTATAAAGTATCTGGTCATGATAGCTGTCTTGTCGTGAAATTACCGTATCTTATAAAGTATCTGGTAATGATAGCTGTCTTGTCGTGAAACTACCGTATCTTATACGGTATCTGGTCATGATAGCTGTCTTGTCGTGAAACTACCGTATCTTATAAAGTATCTGGTCATGATAGCTGTCTTGTCGTGAAACTACCGTATCTTATAAAGTATCTGGTCATGATAGCTGTCTTGTCGTGAAACTACCGTATCTTATAAAGTATCTGGTCATGATAGCTGTCTTGTCGTGAAACTACCGTATCTTATACGGTATCTGGTCATGATAGCTGTCTTGTCGTGAAACTACCGTATCTTATAAAGTATCTGGTCATGATAGCTGTCTTGTCGTGAAACTACCGTATCTTATAAAGTATCTGGTCATGATAGCTGTCTTGTCGTGAAACTACCGTATCTTATAAAGTATCTGGTCATGATAGCTATCTTGTCGTGAAACTACCGTATCTTATAAAGTATCTGGTCATGATAGCTGTCTTGTCGTGAAACTACCGTATCTTATAAAGTATCTGGTCATTATAGCTGTCTTGTCGTGAAACTACCGTATCTTATAAAGTATCTGGTCATGATAGCTGTCTTGTCGTGAAACTACCGTATCTTATACGGTATCTGGTCATGATAGCTGTCTTGTCGTGAAACTACCGTATCTTATAAAGTATCTGGTCATGATAGCTGTCTTGTCGTGAAACTACCGTATCTTATAAAGTATCTGGTCATGATAGCTGTCTTGTCGTGAAACTACCGTATCTTATAAAGTATCTGGTCATGATAGCTGTCTTGTCGTGAAACTACCGTATCTTATACGATATCTGGTCATGATAGCTGTCTTGTCGTGAAACTACCGTATCTTATAAAGTATCTGGTCATGATAGCTGTCTTGTCGTGAAACTACCGTATCTTATAAAGTATCTGGTCATGATAGCTGTCTTGTCGTGAAACTACCGTATCTTATAAAGTATCTGGTCATGATAGCTGTCTTATCGTGAAACTACCGTATCTTATAAAGTATCTGGTCATGATAGCTGTCTTGTCGTGAAACTACCGTATCTTATAAAGTATCTGGTCATGATAGCTGTCTTATCGTGAAACTACCGTATCTTATAAAGTATCTGGTCATGATAGCTGTCTTGTCGTGAAACTACCGTATCTTATACGGTATCTGGTCATGATAGCTGTCTTGTCGTGAAACTACCGTATCTTATAAAGTATCTGGTCATGATAGCTGTCTTGTCGTGAAACTACCGTATCTTATAAAGTATCTGGTCATGATAGCTGTCTTATCGTGAAACTACCGTATCTTATAAAGTATCTGGTCATGATAGCTGTCTTGTCGTGAAACTACCGTATCTTATAAAGTATCTGGTCATGATAGCTGTCTTGTCGTGAAACTACCGTATCTTATAAAGTATCTGGTCATGATAGCTGTCTTGTCGTGAAACTACCGTATCTTATACGGTATCTGGTCATGATAGCTGTCTTGTCGTGAAACTACCGTATCTTATAAAGTATCTGGTCATGATAGCTGTCTTGTCGTGAAACTACCGTATCTTATAAAGTATCTGGTCATGATAGCTGTCTTGTCGTGAAACTACCGTATCTTATAAAGTATCTGGTCATGATAGCTGTCTTGTCGTGAAACTACCGTATCTTATAAAGTATCTGGTCATGATAGCTGTCTTATTGTGAAACTACCGTATCTTATAAAGTATCTGGTCATGATAGCTGTCTTGTCGTGAAACTACCGTATCTTATACGGTATCTGGTCATGATAGCTGTCTTGTCGTGAAACTACCGTATCTTATAAAGTATCTGGTCATGATAGCTGTCTTGTCGTGAAACTACCGTATCTTATAAAGTATCTGGTCATGATAGCTGTCTTGTCGTGAAACTACCGTATCTTATAAAGTATCTGGTCATGATAGCTGTCTTATCGTGAAACTACCGTATCTTATAAAGTATCTGGTCATGATAGCTGTCTTGTCGTGAAACTACCGTATCTTATAAAGTATCTGGTCATGATAGCTGTCTTATCGTGAAACTACCGTATCTTATAAAGTATCTGGTCATGATAGCTGTCTTGTCGTGAAACTACCGTATCTTATAAAGTATCTGGTCATGATAGCTGTCTTGTCGTGAAACTACCATATCTTATACGGTATCTGGTCATGATAGCTGTCTTGTCGTGAAACTACCGTATCTTATACGGTATCTGGTCATGATAGCTGTCTTATCGTGAAACTACCGTATCTTATAAAGTATCTGGTCATGATAGCTGTCTTGTCGTGAAACTACCGTATCTTATAAAGTATCTGGTCATGATAGCTGTCTTGTCGTGAAACTACCGTATCTTATAAAGTATCTGGTCATGATAGTTGTCTTGTCGTGAAACTACCGTATCTTATAAAGTATCTGGTCATGATAGCTGTCTTGTCGTGAAACTACCGTATCTTATAAAGTATCTGGTCATGATAGCTGTCTTGTCGTGAAACTACCGTATCTTATAAAGTATCTGGTCATCATAGCTGTCTTGTCGTGAAACTACCGTATCTTATACGGTATCTGGTCATGATAGCTGTCTTGTCGTGAAACTACCGTATCTTATAAAGTATCTGGTCATGATAGCTGTCTTGTCGTGAAACTACCGTATCTTATAAAGTATCTGGTCATGATAGCTGTCTTGTCGTGAAACTACCGTATCTTATAAAGTATCTGGTCATGATAGCTGTCTTGTCATGAAACTACCGTATCTTATACGGTATCTGGTCATGATAGCTGTCTTGTCGTGAAACTACCGTATCTTATACGGTATCTGGTCATGATAGCTGTCTTGTCGTGAAACTACCGTATCTTATAAAGTATCTGGTCATGATAGCTGTCTTGTCGTGAAACTACCGTATCTTATACGATATCTGGTCATGATAGCTGTCTTGTCGTGAAACTACCGTATCTTATAAAGTATCTGGTCATGATAGCTGTCTTGTCATGAAACTACCGTATCTTATAAAGTATCTGGTCATGATAGCTGTCTTGTCGTGAAACTAACGTATCTTATAAAGTATCTGGTCATGATAGCTGTCTTGTCGTGAAACTACCGTATCTTATAAAGTATCTGGTCATGATAGCTGTCTTGTCGTGAAACTACCATATCTTATAAAGTATCTGGTCATGATAGCTGTCTTGTCGTGAAACTACCGTATCTTATAAAGTATCTGGTCATGATAGCTGTCTTGTCGTGAAACTACCGTATCTTATACGGTATCTGGTCATGATAGCTCTCTTGTCGTGAAACTACCGTATCTTATAAAGTATCTGGTCATGATAGCTGTCTTGTCGTGAAACTACCGTATCTTATAAAGTATCTGGTCATGATAGCTGTCTTGTCGTGAAACTACCGTATCTTATACGATATCTGGTCATGATAGATGTCTTGTCGTGAAACTACCGTATCTTATAAAGTGTCTGGTCATGATAGCTGTCTTGTCGTGAAATACCGTATCTTATAAAGTATCTGGTCATGATAGCTGTCTTGTCGTAAAACTACCGTATCTTATAAAGTATCTGGTCATGATAGCTGTCTTGTCGTGAAACTACCGTATCTTATAAAGTATCTGGTCATGATAGCTCTCTTGTCGTGAAACTACCGTATCTTATAAAGTATCTGGTCATGATAGCTGTCTTGTCGTGAAACTACCGTATCTTATACGATATCTGGTCATGATAGCTGTCTTGTCGTGAAACTACCGTATCTTATAAAGTATCTGGTCATGATAGCTGTCTTGTCGTGAAACTACCGTATCTTATAAAGTATCTGGTCATGATAGCTGTCTTGTCGTGAAACTACCGTATCTTATAAAGTATCTGGTCATGATAGCTGTCTTGTCGTGAAACTACCGTATCTTATAAAGTATCTGGTCATGATAGCTGTCTTGTCGTGAAACTACCGTATCTTATAAAGTATCTGGTCATGATAGCTGTCTTGTCGTGAAACTACCGTATCTTATAAAGTATCTGGTCATGATAGCTGTCTTGTCGTGAAACTACCGTATCTTATAAAGTATCTGGTCATGATAGCTGTCTTGTCGTGAAACTACCGTATCTTATACGATATCTGGTCATGATAGCTGTCTTGTCGTGAAACTACCGTATCTTATAAAGTATCTGGTCATGATAGCTGTCTTGTCGTGAAACTACCGTATCTTATAAAGTATCTGGTCATGATAGCTGTCTTGTCGTGAAACTACCGTATCTTATACGATATCTGGTCATGATAGCTGTCTTGTCGTGAAACTACCGTATCTTATACGGTATCTGGTCATGATAGCTGTCTTGTCGTGAAACTACCGTATCTTATAAAGTATCTGGTCATGATAGCTGTCTTGTCGTGAAACTACCGTATCTTATAAAGTATCTGGTCATGATAGCTGTCTTGTCGTGAAACTACCGTATCTTATAAAGTATCTGGTCATGATAGCTGTCTTGTCGTGAAACTACCGTATCTTATACGATATCTGGTCATGATAGCTGTCTTGTCGTGAAACTACCGTATCTTATAAAGTATCTGGTCGTGATAGCTGTCTTGTCGTGAAACTACCGTATCTTATAAAGTATCTGGTCATGATAGCTCTCTTGTCGTGAAACTACCGTATCTTATACGGTATCTGGTCATGATAGCTGTCTTGTCGTGAAACTACCGTATCTTATAAAGTATCTGGTCATGATAGCTCTCTTGTCGTGAAACTACCGTATCTTATAAAGTATCTGGTCATGATAGCTGTCTTATCGTGAAACTACCGTATCTTATAAAGTATCTGGTCATGATAGCTGTCTTGTCGTGAAACTACCGTATCTTATAAAGTATCTGGTCATGATAGCTGTCTTATCGTGAAACTACCGTATCTTATAAAGTATCTGGTCATGATAGCTGTCTTGTCGTGAAACTACCGTATCTTATACGGTATCTGGTCATGATAGCTGTCTTGTCGTGAAACTACCGTATCTTATAAAGTATCTGGTCATGATAGCTGTCTTGTCGTGAAACTACCGTATCTTATAAAGTATCTGGTCATGATAGCTGTCTTATCGTGAAACTACCGTATCTTATAAAGTATCTGGTCATGATAGCTGTCTTGTCGTGAAACTACCGTATCTTATAAAGTATCTGGTCATGATAGCTGTCTTGTCGTGAAACTACCGTATCTTATAAAGTATCTGGTCATGATAGCTGTCTTGTCGTGAAACTACCGTATCTTATACGGTATCTGGTCATGATAGCTGTCTTGTCGTGAAACTACCGTATCTTATAAAGTATCTGGTCATGATAGCTGTCTTGTCGTGAAACTACCGTATCTTATAAAGTATCTGGTCATGATAGCTGTCTTGTCGTGAAACTACCGTATCTTATAAAGTATATGGTCATGATAGCTGTCTTGTCGTGAAACTACCGTATCTTATAAAGTATCTGGTCATGATAGCTGTCTTATCGTGAAACTACCGTATCTTATAAAGTATCTGGTCATGATAGCTGTCTTGTCGTGAAACTACCGTATCTTATACGGTATCTGGTCATGATAGCTGTCTTGTCGTGAAACTACCGTATCTTATAAAGTATCTGGTCATGATAGCTGTCTTGTCGTGAAACTACCGTATCTTATAAAGTATCTGGTCATGATAGCTGTCTTGTCGTGAAACTACCGTATCTTATAAAGTATCTGGTCATGATAGCTGTCTTATCGTGAAACTACCGTATCTTATAAAGTATCTGGTCATGATAGCTGTCTTGTCGTGAAACTACCGTATCTTATAAAGTATCTGGTCATGATAGCTGTCTTGTCGTGAAACTACCGTATCTTATAAAGTATCTGGTCATGATAGCTGTCTTGTCGTGAAACTACCATATCTTATACGGTATCTGGTCATGATAGCTGTCTTGTCGTGAAACTACCGTATCTTATACGGTATCTGGTCATGATAGCTGTCTTATCGTGAAACTACCGTATCTTATAAAGTATCTGGTCATGATAGCTGTCTTGTCGTGAAACTACCGTATCTTATAAAGTATCTGGTCATGATAGCTGTCTTGTCGTGAAACTACCGTATCTTATAAAGTATCTGGTCATGATAGTTGTCTTGTCGTGAAACTACCGTATCTTATAAAGTATCTGGTCATGATAGCTGTCTTGTCGTGAAACTACCGTATCTTATAAAGTATCTGGTCATGATAGCTGTCTTGTCGTGAAACTACCGTATCTTATAAAGTATCTGGTCATCATAGCTGTCTTGTCGTGAAACTACCGTATCTTATACGGTATCTGGTCATGATAGCTGTCTTGTCGTGAAACTACCGTATCTTATAAAGTATCTGGTCATGATAGCTGTCTTGTCGTGAAACTACCGTATCTTATAAAGTATCTGGTCATGATAGCTGTCTTGTCGTGAAACTACCGTATCTTATAAAGTATCTGGTCATGATAGCTGTCTTGTCATGAAACTACCGTATCTTATACGGTATCTGGTCATGATAGCTGTCTTGTCGTGAAACTACCGTATCTTATACGGTATCTGGTCATGATAGCTGTCTTGTCGTGAAACTACCGTATCTTATAAAGTATCTGGTCATGATAGCTGTCTTGTCGTGAAACTACCGTATCTTATACGATATCTGGTCATGATAGCTGTCTTGTCGTGAAACTACCGTATCTTATAAAGTATCTGGTCATGATAGCTGTCTTGTCATGAAACTACCGTATCTTATAAAGTATCTGGTCATGATAGCTGTCTTGTCGTGAAACTAACGTATCTTATAAAGTATCTGGTCATGATAGCTGTCTTGTCGTGAAACTACCGTATCTTATAAAGTATCTGGTCATGATAGCTGTCTTGTCGTGAAACTACCATATCTTATAAAGTATCTGGTCATGATAGCTGTCTTGTCGTGAAACTACCGTATCTTATAAAGTATCTGGTCATGATAGCTGTCTTGTCGTGAAACTACCGTATCTTATACGGTATCTGGTCATGATAGCTCTCTTGTCGTGAAACTACCGTATCTTATAAAGTATCTGGTCATGATAGCTGTCTTGTCGTGAAACTACCGTATCTTATAAAGTATCTGGTCATGATAGCTGTCTTGTCGTGAAACTACCGTATCTTATAAAGTATCTGGTCATGATAGCTGTCTTGTCGTGAAACTACCGTATCTTATACGATATCTGGTCATGATAGATGTCTTGTCGTGAAACTACCGTATCTTATAAAGTGTCTGGTCATGATAGCTGTCTTGTCGTGAAATACCGTATCTTATAAAGTATCTGGTCATGATAGCTGTCTTGTCGTGAAACTACCGTATCTTATAAAGTATCTGGTCATGATAGCTGTCTTGTCGTGAAACTACCGTATCTTATAAAGTATCTGGTCATGATAGCTCTCTTGTCGTGAAACTACCGTATCTTATAAAGTATCTGGTCATGATAGCTGTCTTGTCGTGAAACTACCGTATCTTATACGATATCTGGTCATGATAGCTGTCTTGTCGTGAAACTACCGTATCTTATAAAGTATCTGGTCATGATAGCTGTCTTGTCGTGAAACTACCGTATCTTATAAAGTATCTGGTCATGATAGCTGTCTTGTCGTGAAACTACCGTATCTTATAAAGTATCTGGTCATGATAGCTGTCTTGTCGTGAAACTACCGTATCTTATAAAGTATCTGGTCATGATAGCTGTCTTGTCGTGAAACTACCGTATCTTATAAAGTATCTGGTCATGATAGCTGTCTTGTCGTGAAACTACCGTATCTTATAAAGTATCTGGTCATGATAGCTGTCTTGTCGTGAAACTACCGTATCTTATAAAGTATCTGGTCATGATAGCTGTCTTGTCGTGAAACTACCGTATCTTATACGATATCTGGTCATGATAGCTGTCTTGTCGTGAAACTACCGTATCTTATAAAGTATCTGGTCATGATAGCTGTCTTGTCGTGAAACTACCGTATCTTATAAAGTATCTGGTCATGATAGCTGTCTTGTCGTGAAACTACCGTATCTTATACGATATCTGGTCATGATAGCTGTCTTGTCGTGAAACTACCGTATCTTATACGGTATCTGGTCATGATAGCTGTCTTGTCGTGAAACTACCGTATCTTATAAAGTATCTGGTCATGATAGCTGTCTTGTCGTGAAACTACCGTATCTTATAAAGTATCTGGTCATGATAGCTGTCTTGTCGTGAAACTACCGTATCTTATAAAGTATCTGGTCATGATAGCTGTCTTGTCGTGAAACTACCGTATCTTATACGATATCTGGTCATGATAGCTGTCTTGTCGTGAAACTACCGTATCTTATAAAGTATCTGGTCGTGATAGCTGTCTTGTCGTGAAACTACCGTATCTTATAAAGTATCTGGTCATGATAGCTCTCTTGTCGTGAAACTACCGTATCTTATACGGTATCTGGTCATGATAGCTGTCTTGTCGTGAAACTACCGTATCTTATAAAGTATCTGGTCATGATAGCTGTCTTGTCGTGAAACTACCGTATCTTATAAAGTATCTGGTCATGATAGCTGTCTTGTCGTGAAACTACCGTATCTTATAAAGTATCTGGTCATGATAGCTGTCTTGTCGTGAAACTACCGTATTTTATAAAGTATCTGGTCATGATAGCTGTCTTGTCGTGAAACTACCGTATCTTATAAAGTATCTGGTCATGATAGCTGTCTTGTCGTGAAACTACCGTATCTTATAAAGTATCTGGTCATGATAGCTGTCTTGTCATGAAACTACCGTATCTTATACGGTATCTGGTCATGATAGCTGTCTTGTCGTGAAACTACCGTATCTTATACGGTATCTGGTCATGATAGCTGTCTTGTCGTGAAACTACCGTATCTTATAAAGTATCTGGTCATGATAGCTGTCTTGTCGTGAAACTACCGTATCTTATACGATATCTGGTCATGATAGCTGTCTTGTCGTGAAACTACCGTATCTTATAAAGTATCTGGTCATGATAGCTGTCTTGTCATGAAACTACCGTATCTTATAAAGTATCTGGTCATGATAGCTGTCTTGTCGTGAAACTAACGTATCTTATAAAGTATCTGGTCATGATAGCTGTCTTGTCGTGAAACTACCGTATCTTATAAAGTATCTGGTCATGATAGCTGTCTTGTCGTGAAACTACCGTATCTTATAAAGTATCTGGTCATGATAGCTGTCTTGTCGTGAAACTACCGTATCTTATAAAGTATCTGGTCATGATAGCTGTCTTGTCGTGAAACTACCGTATCTTATAAAGTATCTGGTCATGATAGCTGTCTTGTCGTGAAACTACCATATCTTATACGGTATCTGGTCATGATAGCTGTCTTGTCGTGAAACTACCGTATCTTATACGGTATCTGGTCATGATAGCTGTCTTATCGTGAAACTACCGTATCTTATAAAGTATCTGGTCATGATAGCTGTCTTGTCGTGAAACTACCGTATCTTATAAAGTATCTGGTCATGATAGCTGTCTTGTCGTGAAACTACCGTATCTTATAAAGTATCTGGTCATGATAGTTGTCTTGTCGTGAAACTACCGTATCTTATAAAGTATCTGGTCATGATAGCTGTCTTGTCGTGAAACTACCGTATCTTATAAAGTATCTGGTCATGATAGCTGTCTTGTCGTGAAACTACCGTATCTTATAAAGTATCTGGTCATCATAGCTGTCTTGTCGTGAAACTACCGTATCTTATACGGTATCTGGTCATGATAGCTGTCTTGTCGTGAAACTACCGTATCTTATAAAGTATCTGGTCATGATAGCTGTCTTGTCGTGAAACTACCGTATCTTATAAAGTATCTGGTCATGATAGCTGTCTTGTCGTGAAACTACCGTATCTTATAAAGTATCTGGTCATGATAGCTGTCTTGTCATGAAACTACCGTATCTTATACGGTATCTGGTCATGATAGCTGTCTTGTCGTGAAACTACCGTATCTTATACGGTATCTGGTCATGATAGCTGTCTTGTCGTGAAACTACCGTATCTTATAAAGTATCTGGTCATGATAGCTGTCTTGTCGTGAAACTACCGTATCTTATACGATATCTGGTCATGATAGCTGTCTTGTCGTGAAACTACCGTATCTTATAAAGTATCTGGTCATGATAGCTGTCTTGTCATGAAACTACCGTATCTTATAAAGTATCTGGTCATGATAGCTGTCTTGTCGTGAAACTAACGTATCTTATAAAGTATCTGGTCATGATAGCTGTCTTGTCGTGAAACTACCGTATCTTATAAAGTATCTGGTCATGATAGCTGTCTTGTCGTGAAACTACCATATCTTATAAAGTATCTGGTCATGATAGCTGTCTTGTCGTGAAACTACCGTATCTTATAAAGTATCTGGTCATGATAGCTGTCTTGTCGTGAAACTACCGTATCTTATACGGTATCTGGTCATGATAGCTCTCTTGTCGTGAAACTACCGTATCTTATAAAGTATCTGGTCATGATAGCTGTCTTGTCGTGAAACTACCGTATCTTATAAAGTATCTGGTCATGATAGCTGTCTTGTCGTGAAACTACCGTATCTTATAAAGTATCTGGTCATGATAGCTGTCTTGTCGTGAAACTACCGTATCTTATACGATATCTGGTCATGATAGATGTCTTGTCGTGAAACTACCGTATCTTATAAAGTGTCTGGTCATGATAGCTGTCTTGTCGTGAAATACCGTATCTTATAAAGTATCTGGTCATGATAGCTGTCTTGTCGTGAAACTACCGTATCTTATAAAGTATCTGGTCATGATAGCTGTCTTGTCGTGAAACTACCGTATCTTATAAAGTATCTGGTCATGATAGCTCTCTTGTCGTGAAACTACCGTATCTTATAAAGTATCTGGTCATGATAGCTGTCTTGTCGTGAAACTACCGTATCTTATACGATATCTGGTCATGATAGCTGTCTTGTCGTGAAACTACCGTATCTTATAAAGTATCTGGTCATGATAGCTGTCTTGTCGTGAAACTACCGTATCTTATAAAGTATCTGGTCATGATAGCTGTCTTGTCGTGAAACTACCGTATCTTATAAAGTATCTGGTCATGATAGCTGTCTTGTCGTGAAACTACCGTATCTTATAAAGTATCTGGTCATGATAGCTGTCTTGTCGTGAAACTACCGTATCTTATAAAGTATCTGGTCATGATAGCTGTCTTGTCGTGAAACTACCGTATCTTATAAAGTATCTGGTCATGATAGCTGTCTTGTCGTGAAACTACCGTATCTTATAAAGTATCTGGTCATGATAGCTGTCTTGTCGTGAAACTACCGTATCTTATACGATATCTGGTCATGATAGCTGTCTTGTCGTGAAACTACCGTATCTTATAAAGTATCTGGTCATGATAGCTGTCTTGTCGTGAAACTACCGTATCTTATAAAGTATCTGGTCATGATAGCTGTCTTGTCGTGAAACTACCGTATCTTATACGATATCTGGTCATGATAGCTGTCTTGTCGTGAAACTACCGTATCTTATACGGTATCTGGTCATGATAGCTGTCTTGTCGTGAAACTACCGTATCTTATAAAGTATCTGGTCATGATAGCTGTCTTGTCGTGAAACTACCGTATCTTATAAAGTATCTGGTCATGATAGCTGTCTTGTCGTGAAACTACCGTATCTTATAAAGTATCTGGTCATGATAGCTGTCTTGTCGTGAAACTACCGTATCTTATACGATATCTGGTCATGATAGCTGTCTTGTCGTGAAACTACCGTATCTTATAAAGTATCTGGTCGTGATAGCTGTCTTGTCGTGAAACTACCGTATCTTATAAAGTATCTGGTCATGATAGCTCTCTTGTCGTGAAACTACCGTATCTTATACGGTATCTGGTCATGATAGCTGTCTTGTCGTGAAACTACCGTATCTTATAAAGTATCTGGTCATGATAGCTGTCTTGTCGTGAAACTACCGTATCTTATAAAGTATCTGGTCATGATAGCTGTCTTGTCGTGAAACTACCGTATCTTATAAAGTATCTGGTCATGATAGCTGTCTTGTCGTGAAACTACCGTATTTTATAAAGTATCTGGTCATGATAGCTGTCTTGTCGTGAAACTACCGTATCTTATAAAGTATCTGGTCATGATAGCTGTCTTGTCGTGAAACTACCGTATCTTATAAAGTATCTGGTCATGATAGCTGTCTTGTCATGAAACTACCGTATCTTATACGGTATCTGGTCATGATAGCTGTCTTGTCGTGAAACTACCGTATCTTATACGGTATCTGGTCATGATAGCTGTCTTGTCGTGAAACTACCGTATCTTATAAAGTATCTGGTCATGATAGCTGTCTTGTCGTGAAACTACCGTATCTTATACGATATCTGGTCATGATAGCTGTCTTGTCGTGAAACTACCGTATCTTATAAAGTATCTGGTCATGATAGCTGTCTTGTCATGAAACTACCGTATCTTATAAAGTATCTGGTCATGATAGCTGTCTTGTCGTGAAACTAACGTATCTTATAAAGTATCTGGTCATGATAGCTGTCTTGTCGTGAAACTACCGTATCTTATAAAGTATCTGGTCATGATAGCTGTCTTGTCGTGAAACTACCATATCTTATAAAGTATCTGGTCATGATAGCTGTCTTGTCGTGAAACTACCGTATCTTATAAAGTATCTGGTCATGATAGCTGTCTTGTCGTGAAACTACCGTATCTTATACGGTATCTGGTCATGATAGCTCTCTTGTCGTGAAACTACCGTATCTTATAAAGTATCTGGTCATGATAGCTGTCTTGTCGTGAAACTACCGTATCTTATAAAGTATCTGGTCATGATAGCTGTCTTGTCGTGAAACTACCGTATCTTATAAAGTATCTGGTCATGATAGCTGTCTTGTCGTGAAACTACCGTATCTTATACGATATCTGGTCATGATAGATGTCTTGTCGTGAAACTACCGTATCTTATAAAGTGTCTGGTCATGATAGCTGTCTTGTCGTGAAATACCGTATCTTATAAAGTATCTGGTCATGATAGCTGTCTTGTCGTGAAACTACCGTATCTTATAAAGTATCTGGTCATGATAGCTGTCTTGTCGTGAAACTACCGTATCTTATAAAGTATCTGGTCATGATAGCTCTCTTGTCGTGAAACTACCGTATCTTATAAAGTATCTGGTCATGATAGCTGTCTTGTCGTGAAACTACCGTATCTTATACGATATCTGGTCATGATAGCTGTCTTGTCGTGAAACTACCGTATCTTATAAAGTATCTGGTCATGATAGCTGTCTTGTCGTGAAACTACCGTATCTTATAAAGTATCTGGTCATGATAGCTGTCTTGTCGTGAAACTACCGTATCTTATAAAGTATCTGGTCATGATAGCTGTCTTGTCGTGAAACTACCGTATCTTATAAAGTATCTGGTCATGATAGCTGTCTTGTCGTGAAACTACCGTATCTTATAAAGTATCTGGTCATGATAGCTGTCTTGTCGTGAAACTACCGTATCTTATAAAGTATCTGGTCATGATAGCTGTCTTGTCGTGAAACTACCGTATCTTATAAAGTATCTGGTCATGATAGCTGTCTTTTCGTGAAACTACCGTATCTTATACGATATCTGGTCATGATAGCTGTCTTGTCGTGAAACTACCGTATCTTATAAAGTATCTGGTCATGATAGCTGTCTTGTCGTGAAACTACCGTATCTTATAAAGTATCTGGTCATGATAGCTGTCTTGTCGTGAAACTACCGTATCTTATACGATATCTGGTCATGATAGCTGTCTTGTCGTGAAACTACCGTATCTTATACGGTATCTGGTCATGATAGCTGTCTTGTCGTGAAACTACCGTATCTTATAAAGTATCTGGTCATGATAGCTGTCTTGTCGTGAAACTACCGTATCTTATAAAGTATCTGGTCATGATAGCTGTCTTGTCGTGAAACTACCGTATCTTATAAAGTATCTGGTCATGATAGCTGTCTTGTCGTGAAACTACCGTATCTTATACGATATCTGGTCATGATAGCTGTCTTGTCGTGAAACTACCGTATCTTATAAAGTATCTGGTCGTGATAGTTGTCTTGTCGTGAAACTACCGTATCTTATAAAGTATCTGGTCATGATAGCTCTCTTGTCGTGAAACTACCGTATCTTATACGGTATCTGGTCATGATAGCTGTCTTGTCGTGAAACTACCGTATCTTATAAAGTATCTGGTCATGATAGCTGTCTTGTCGTGAAACTACCGTATCTTATAAAGTATCTGGTCATGATAGCTGTCTTGTCGTGAAACTGCCGTATCTTATAAAGTATCTGGTCATGATAGCTGTCTTGTCGTGAAACTACCGTATTTTATAAAGTATCTGGTCATGATAGCTGTCTTGTCGTGAAACTACCGTATCTTATAAAGTATCTGGTCATGATAGCTGTCTTGTCGTGAAACTACCGTATCTTATAAAGTATCTGGTCATGATAGCTGTCTTGTCGTGAAACTACCGTATCTTATAAAGTATCTGGTCATGATAGCTGTCTTGTCGTGAAACTACCGTATCTTATAAAGTATCTGGTCATGATAGCTGTCTTGTCGTGAAACTACCGTATCGTATAAAGTATCTGGTCATGATAGCTGTCTTATCGTGAAACTACCGTATCTTATAAAGTATCTGGTCATGATAGCTGTCTTGTCGTGAAACTACCGTATCTTATAAAGTATCTGGTCATGATAGATGTCTTGTCGTGAAACTACCGTATCTTATACGATATCTGGTCATGATAGCTGTCTTGTCGTGAAACTACCGTATCTTATAAAGTATCTGGTCATGATAGCTGTCTTGTCGTGAAACTACCGTATCTTATAAAGTATCTGGTCATGATAGCTGTCTTGTCGTGAAACTACCGTATCTTATAAAGTATCTGGTCATGATAGCTGTCTTGTCGTGAAACTACCGTATCTTATAAAGTATCTGGTCATGATAGCTGTCTTGTCGTGAAACTACCGTATCTTATAAAGTATCTGGTCATGATAGCTGTCTTGTCGTGAAACTACCGTATCTTATACGATATCTGGTCATGATAGCTGTCTTGTCGTGAAACTACCGTATCTTATAAAGTATCTGGTCATGATAGCTGTCTTGTCGTGAAACTACCGTATCTTATAAAGTATCTGGTCATGATAGCTGTCTTGTCGTGAAACTACCGTATCTTATAAAGTATCTGGTCATGATAGCTGTCTTGTCGTGAAACTACCGTATCTTATACGATATCTGGTCATGATAGCTGTCTTGTCGTGAAACTACCGTATCTTATAAAGTATCTGGTCATGATAGATGTCTTGTCGTGAAATTACCGTATCTTATACGGTATCTGGTCATGATAGCTGTCTTGTCGTGAAACTACCGTATCTTATAAAGTATCTGGTCATGATAGCTGTCTTGTCGTGAAACTACCGTATCTTATACGGTATCTGGTCATGATAGCTGTCTTGTCGTGAAACTACCGTATCTTATAAAGTATCTGGTCATGATAGCTGTCTTGTCGTGAAACTACCGTATCTTATAAAGTATCTGGTCATGATAGCTGTCTTGTCGTGAAACTACCGTATCTTATAAAGTATCTGGTCATGATAGCTGTCTTGTCGTGAAACTACCGTATCTTATAAAGTATCTGGTCATGATAGCTGTCTTGTCGTGAAACTACCGTATCTTATAAAGTATCTGGTCATGATAGCTGTCTTGTCATGAAACTACCGTATCTTATAAAGTATCTGGTCATGATAGCTGTCTTATCGTGAAACTAACGTATCTTATAAAGTATCTGGTCATGATAGCTGTCTTGTCGTGAAACTACCGTATCTTATAAAGTATCTGGTCATGATAGCTGTCTTGTCGTGAAACTACCGTATCTTATAAAGTATCTGGTCATGATAGCTGTCTTGTCGTGAAACTACCGTATCTTATAAAGTATCTGGTCATGATAGCTGTCTTGTCGTGAAACTACCGTATCTTATAAAGTATCTGGTCATGATAGCTGTCTTGTCGTGAAACTACCGTATCGTATAAAGTATCTGGTCATGATAGCTGTCTTATCGTGAAACTACCGTATCTTATAAAGTATCTGGTCATGATAGCTGTCTTGTCGTGAAACTACCGTATCTTATAAAGTATCTGGTCATGATAGCTGTCTTGTCGTGAAACTACCGTATCTTATACGGTATCTGGTCATGATAGCTGTCTTGTCGTGAAACTACCGTATCTTATAAAGTATCTGGTCATGATAGCTGTCTTGTCGTGAAACTACCGTATCTTATAAAGTATCTGGTCATGATAGCTGTCTTGTCGTGAAACTACCGTATCTTATACGGTATCTGGTCATGATAGCTGTCTTGTCGTGAAACTACCGTATCTTATAAAGTATCTGGTCATGATAGCTGTCTTGTCGTGAAACTACCGTATCTTATAAAGTATCTGGTCATGATAGCTGTCTTGTCGTGAAACTACCGTATCTTATAAAGTATCTGGTCATGATAGCTGTCTTGTCGTGAAACTCCCGTATCTTATAAAGTATCTGGTCATGATAGCTCTCTTGTCGTGAAACTACCGTATCGTATAAAGTATCTGGTCATGATAGCTGTCTTGTCGTGAAACTACCGTATCTTATAAAGTATCTAGTCATGATAGCTGTCTTGTCGTGAAACTACCGTATCTTATAAAGTATCTGGTCATGATAGCTCTCTTGTCGTGAAACTACCGTATCTTATACGGTATCTGGTCATGATAGCTGTCTTGTCGTGAAACTATCGTATCTTATAAAGTATCTGGTCATGATAGCTGTCTTGTCGTGAAACTACCGTATCTTATACGATATCTGGTCATGATAGCTGTCTTGTCGTGAAACTACCGTATCTTATAAAGTATCTGGTCATGATAGCTGTCTTGTCGTGAAACTAACGTATCTTATAAAGTATCTGGTCATGATAGCTGTCTTGTCGTGAAACTACCGTATCTTATAAAGTATCTGGTCATGATAGCTGTCTTGTCGTGAAACTACCGTATCTTATAAAGTATCTGGTCATGATAGCTGTCTTGTCGTGAAACTACCGTATCTTATAAAGTATCTGGTCATGATAGCTGTCTTGTCGTGAAACTACCGTATCTTATAAAGTATCTGGTCATGATAGCTGTCTTGTCGTGAAACTACCGTATCTTATAAAGTATCTGGTCATGATAGCTGTCTTGTCGTGAAACTACCGTATCTTATAAAGTATCTGGTCATGATAGCTGTCTTGTCGTGAAACTACCGTATCTTATACGATATCTGGTCATGATAGCTGTCTTGTCGTGAAACTACCGTATCTTATAAAGTATCTGGTCATGATAGCTGTCTTGTCGTGAAACTACCGTATCTTATAAAGTATCTGGTCATGATAGCTGTCTTGTCGTGAAACTACCGTATCTTATAAAGTATCTGGTCATGATAGCTGTCTTGTCGTGAAACTACCGTATCTTATACGATATCTGGTCATGATAGCTGTCTTGTCGTGAAACTACCGTATCTTATAAAGTATCTGGTCATGATAGATGTCTTGTCGTGAAACTACCGTATCTTATACGGTATCTGGTCATGATAGCTGTCTTGTCGTGAAACTACCGTATCTTATAAAGTATCTGGTCATGATAGCTGTCTTGTCGTGAAACTACCGTATCTTATACGGTATCTGGTCATGATAGCTGTCTTGTCGTGAAACTACCGTATCTTATAAAGTATCTGGTCATGATAGCTGTCTTGTCGTGAAACTACCGTATCTTATAAAGTATCTGGTCATGATAGCTGTCTTGTCGTGAAACTACCGTATCTTATAAAGTATCTGGTCATGATAGCTGTCTTGTCGTGAAACTACCGTATCTTATAAAGTATCTGGTCATGATAGCTGTCTTGTCGTGAAACTACCGTATCTTATAAAGTATCTGGTCATGATAGCTGTCTTGTCATGAAACTACCGTATCTTATAAAGTATCTGGTCATGATAGCTGTCTTATCGTGAAACTAACGTATCTTATAAAGTATCTGGTCATGATAGCTGTCTTGTCGTGAAACTACCGTATCTTATAAAGTATCTGGTCATGATAGCTGTCTTGTCGTGAAACTACCATATCTTATAAAGTATCTGGTCATGATAGCTGTCTTGTCGTGAAACTACCGTATCTTATAAAGTATCTGGTCATGATAGCTGTCTTGTCGTGAAACTACCGTATCTTATACGGTATCTGGTCATGATAGCTGTCTTGTCGTGAAACTACCGTATCTTATAAAGTATCTGGTCATGATAGCTGTCTTGTCGTGAAACTACCGTATCTTATAAAGTATCTGGTCATGATAGATGTCTTGTCGTGAAACTACCGTATCTTATACGGTATCTGGTCATGATAGCTGTCTTGTCGTGAAACTACCGTATCTTATAAAGTATCTGGTCATGATAGCTGTCTTGTCGTGAAACTACCGTATCTTATAAAGTATCTGGTCATGATAGCTGTCTTGTCGTGAAACTACCGTATCTTATACGGTATCTGGTCATGATAGCTATCTTGTCGTGAAACTACCGTATCTTATAAAGTATCTGGTCATGATAGCTGTCTTGTCGTGAAACTACCGTATCTTATAAAGTATCTGGTCATGATAGCTGTCTTGTCGTGAAACTACCGTATCTTATAAAGTATCTGGTCATGATAGATGTATTGTCGTGAAACTACCGTATCTTATAAAGTATCTGGTCATGATAGCTGTCTTATCGTGAAACTACCGTATCTTATAAAGTATCTGGTCATGATAGCTGTCTTGTCGTGAAACTACCGTATCTTATAAAGTATCTGGTCATGATAGCTGTCTTGTCGTGAAACTACCGTATCTTATAAAGTATCTGGTCATGATAGCTCTCTTGTCGTGAAACTACCGTATCTTATAAAGTATCTGGTCATGATAGCTGTCTTGTCGTGAAACTACCGTATCTTATACGATATCTGGTCATGATAGCTGTCTTGTCGTGAAACTACCGTATCTTATAAAGTATCTGGTCATGATAGCTGTCTTGTCGTGAAACTACCGTATCTTATAAAGTATCTGGTCATGATAGCTGTCTTGTCGTGAAACTACCGTATCTTATAAAGTATCTGGTCATGATAGCTGTCTTGTCGTGAAACTACCGTATCTTATACGATATCTGGTCATGATAGCTGTCTTGTCGTGAAACTACCGTATCTTATAAAGTATCTGGTCATGATAGCTGTCTTGTCGTGAAACTACCGTATTTTATAAAGTATCTGGTCATGATAGCTGTCTTGTCGTGAAACTACCGTATCTTATAAAGTATCTGGTCATGATAGCTGTCTTGTCGTGAAACTACCGTATCTTATAAAGTATCTGGTCATGATAGCTGTCTTGTCGTGAAACTACCGTATCTTATAAAGTATCTGGTCATGATAGCTGTCTTGTCGTGAAACTACCGTATCTTATAAAGTATCTGGTCATGATAGCTGTCTTGTCGTGAAACTACCGTATCTTATACGGTATCTGGTCATGATAGCTGTCTTGTCGTGAAACTACCGTATCGTATAAAGTATCTGGTCATGATAGCTGTCTTATCGTGAAACTACCGTATCTTATAAAGTATCTGGTCATGATAGCTGTCTTGTCGTGAAACTACCGTATCTTATAAAGTATCTGGTCATGATAGCTGTCTTGTCGTGAAACTACCGTATCTTATACGGTATCTGGTCATGATAGCTGTCTTGTCGTGAAACTACCGTATCTTATAAAGTATCTGGTCATGATAGCTGTCTTGTCGTGAAACTACCGTATCTTATAAAGTATCTGGTCATGATAGCTGTCTTGTCGTGAAACTACCGTATCTTATACGGTATCTGGTCATGATAGCTGTCTTGTCGTGAAACTACCGTATCTTATAAAGTATCTGGTCATGATAGCTGTCTTGTCGTGAAACTACCGTATCTTATAAAGTATCTGGTCATGATAGCTGTCTTGTCGTGAAACTACCGTATCTTATAAAGTATCTGGTCATGATAGCTGTCTTGTCGTGAAACTCCCGTATCTTATAAAGTATCTGGTCATGATAGCTCTCTTGTCGTGAAACTACCGTATCGTATAAAGTATCTGGTCATGATAGCTGTCTTGTCGTGAAACTACCGTATCTTATAAAGTATCTGGTCATGATAGCTGTCTTGTCGTGAAACTACCGTATCTTATAAAGTATCTGGTCATGATAGCTGTCTTGTCGTGAAACTACCGTATCTTATACGATATCTGGTCATGATAGCTCTCTTGTCGTGAAACTACCGTATCTTATAAAGTATCTGGTCATGATAGCTGTCTTGTCGTGAAACTACCGTATCTTATAAAGTATCTGGTCATGATAGCTGTCTTGTCGTGAAACTACCGTATTTTATAAAGTATCTGGTCATGATAGCTGTCTTGTCGTGAAACTACCGTATCTTATAAAGTATCTGGTCATGATAGCTG
Organism: Osedax fenrisi; assembly: GCA_964019155.1. NCBI lineage: Eukaryota > Metazoa > Annelida > Polychaeta > Sabellida > Siboglinidae > Osedax > Osedax fenrisi. Next base: position 5,979,604 of record OZ025246.1, on the reverse strand, counting down.
TCTTGTCGTGAAACTACCGTATCTTATAAAGTATCTGGTCATGATAGCTGTCTTGTCGTGAAACTACCGTATCTTATAAAGTATCTGGTCATGATAGCTGTCTTGTCGTGAAACTACCGTATCTTATAAAGTATCTGGTCATGATAGCTGTCTTGTCGTGAAACTACCGTATCTTATACGGTATCTGGTCATGATAGCTGTCTTGTCGTGAAACTACCGTATCGTATAAAGTATCTGGTCATGATAGCTGTCTTATCGTGAAACTACCGTATCTTATAAAGTATCTGGTCATGATAGCTGTCTTGTCGTGAAACTACCGTATCTTATAAAGTATCTGGTCATGATAGCTGTCTTGTCGTGAAACTACCGTATCTTATACGGTATCTGGTCATGATAGCTGTCTTGTCGTGAAACTACCGTATCTTATAAAGTATCTGGTCATGATAGCTGTCTTGTCGTGAAACTACCGTATCTTATACGGTATCTGGTCATGATAGCTGTCTTGTCGTGAAACTACCGTATCTTATAAAGTATCTGGTCATGATAGCTGTCTTGTCGTGAAACTACCGTATCTTATAAAGTATCTGGTCATGATAGCTGTCTTGTCGTGAAACTACCGTATCTTATAAAGTATCTGGTCATGATAGCTGTCTTGTCGTGAAACTACCGTATCTTATAAAGTATCTGGTCATGATAGCTGTCTTGTCGTGAAACTCCCGTATCTTATAAAGTATCTGGTCATGATAGCTCTCTTGTCGTGAAACTACCGTATCGTATAAAGTATCTGGTCATGATAGCTGTCTTGTCGTGAAACTACCGTATCTTATAAAGTATCTGGTCATGATAGCTGTCTTGTCGTGAAACTACCGTATCTTATACGATATCTGGTCATGATAGCTCTCTTGTCGTGAAACTACCGTATCTTATAAAGTATCTGGTCATGATAGCTGTCTTGTCGTGAAACTACCGTATCTTATAAAGTATCTGGTCATGATAGCTGTCTTGTCGTGAAACTACCGTATCTTATACGATATCTGGTCATGATAGCTGTCTTGTCGTGAAACTACCGTATCTTATAAAGTATCTGGTCATGATAGCTGTCTTGTCGTGAAACTACCGTATCTTATAAAGTATCTGGTCATGATAGCTGTCTTGTCGTGAAACTACCGTATCTTATACGATATCTGGTCATGATAGCTGTCTTGTCGTGAAACTACCGTATCTTATAAAGTATCTGGTCATGATAGCTGTCTTGTCGTGAAACTACCGTATCTTATAAAGTATCTGGTCATGATAGCTATCTTGTCGTGAAACTACCGTATCTTATAAAGTATCTGGTCATGATAGCTGTCTTGTCGTGAAACTACCGTATCTTATAAAGTATCTGGTCATCATAGCTGTCTTGTCGTGAAACTACCGTATCTTATACGGTATCTGGTCATGATAGCTGTCTTGTCGTGAAACTACCGTATCTTATAAAGTATCTGGTCATCATAGCTGTCTTGTCGTGAAACTACCGTATCTTATACGGTATCTGGTCATGATAGCTGTCTTGTCGTGAAACTACCGTATCTTATAAAGTATATGGTCATGATAGCTGTCTTGTCGTGAAACTACCGTATCTTATAAAGTATCTGGTCATGATAGCTGTCTTGTCGTGAAACTACCGTATCTTATAAAGTATCTGGTCATGATAGCTGTCTTGTCGTGAAACTACCGTATCTTATAAAGTATCTGGTCATGATAGCTGTCTTGTCGTGAAACTACCGTATCTTATACGGTATCTGGTCATGATAGCTGTCTTGTCGTGAAACTACCGTATCTTATAAAGTATCTGGTCATGATAGCTGTCTTGTCGTGAAACTACCGTATCTTATAAAGTATCTGGTCATGATAGCTGTCTTGTCGTGAAACTACCGTATCTTATAAAGTATCTGGTCATGATAGCTGTCTTGTCGTGAAACTACCGTATCTTATAAAGTATCTGGTCATGATAGCTCTCTTGTCGTGAAACTACCGTATCTTATACGGTATCTGGTCATGATAGCTCTCTTGTCGTGAAACTACCGTATCTTATAAAGTATCTGGTCATGATAGCTGTCTTGTCGTGCAACTACCGTATCTTATAAAGTATCTGGTCATGATAGCTGTCTTGTCGTGAAACTACCGTATCTTATACGGTATCTGGTCATGATAGCTGTCTTGTCGTGAAACTACCGTATCTTATAAAGTATCTGGTCATCATAGCTGTCTTGTCGTGAAACTACCGTATCTTATACGGTATCTGGTCATGATAGCTGTCTTGTCGTGAAACTACCGTATCTTATAAAGTATCTGGTCATGATAGCTGTCTTGTCGTGAAACTACCGTATCTTATAAAGTATCTGGTCATGATAGCTGTCTTGTCGTGAAACTACCGTATCTTATAAAGTATCTGGTCATGATAGCTATCTTGTCGTGAAACTACCGTATCTTATAAAGTATCTGGTCATGATAGCTGTCTTGTCGTGAAACTACCGTATCTTATAAAGTATCTGGTCATGATAGCTGTCTTGTCGTGAAACTACCGTATCTTATAAAGTATCTGGTCATGATAGCTGACTTGTCGTGAAACTACCGTATCTTATAAAGTATCTGGTCATGATAGCTGTCTTGTCGTGAAACTACCGTATCTTATAAAGTATCTGGTCATGATAGCTGTCTTGTCGTGAAACTACCGTATCTTATACGGTATCTGGTCATGATAGCTGACTTGTCGTGAAACTACCGTATCTTATAAAGTATCTGGTTATGATAGCTGACTTGTCGTGAAACTACCGTATCTTATAAAGTATATGGTCATGATAGCTGTCTTGTCGTGAAACTACCGTATCTTATAAAGTATCTGGTCATGATAGCTGTCTTGTCGTGAAACTACCGTATCTTATAAAGTATCTGGTCATGATAGCTATCTTGTCGTGAAACTACCGTATCTTATAAAGTATCTGGTCATGATAGCTGTCTTGTCGTGAAACTACCGTATCTTATACGGTATCTGGTCATGATAGCTGTCTTGTCGTGAAACTACCGTATCTTATAAAGTATCTGGTCATGATAGCTGTCTTGTCGTGAAACTACCGTATCTTATAAAGTATCTGGTCATGATAGCTGTCTTGTCGTGAAACTACCGTATCTTATAAAGTATCTGGTCATGATAGCTGTCTTGTCGTGAAACTACCGTATCTTATACGATATCTGGTCATGATAGCTGTCTTGTCGTGAAACTACCGTATCTTATAAAGTATCTGGTCATGATAGCTCTCTTGTCGTGAAACTACCGTATCTTATAAAGTATCTGGTCATGATAGCTGTCTTGTCGTGAAACTACCGTATCTTATACGGTATCTGGTCATGATAGCTGTCTTGTCGTGAAACTACCGTATCTTATAAAGTATCTGGTCATGATAGCTCTCTTGTCGTGAAACTACCGTATCTTATAAAGTATCTGGTCATGATAGCTGTCTTGTCGTGAAACTACCGTATCTTATAAAGTATCTGGTCATGATAGCTCTCTTGTCGTGAAACTACCGTATTTTATAAAGTATCTGGTCATGATAGCTGTCTTGTCGTGAAACTACCGTATCTTATAAAGTATCTGGTCATGATAGATGTCTTGTCTTGAAACTACCGTATCTTATAAAGTATCTGGTCATGATAGCTGTCTTGTCGTGAAACTACCGTATCTTATAAAGTATCTGGTCATGATAGCTGTCTTGTCGTGAAACTACCGTATCTTATACGGTATCTGGTCATGATAGCTCTCTTGTCATGAAACTACCGTATCTTATAAAGTATCTGGTCATGATAGCTGTCTTGTCGTGAAACTACCGTATCTTATAAAGTATCTGGTCATGATAGCTGTCTTGTCGTGAAACTACCGTATCTTATAAAGTATCTGGTCATGATAGCTGTCTTGTCGTGAAACTATCGTATCTTATAAAGTATCTGGTCATGATAGCTGTCTTGTCGTGAAACTACCGTATCTTATAAAGTATCTGGTCATGATAGCTGTCTTGTCGTGAAACTACCGTATCTTATAAAGTATCTGGTCATGATAGCTGTCTTGTCGTGAAACTACCGTATCTTATAAAGTATCTGGTCATGATAGCTGTCTTGTCGTGAAACTACCGTATCTTATACGGTATCTGGTCATGATAGCTGTCTTGTCGTGAAACTACCGTATCTTATAAAGTATCTGGTCATGATAGCTGTCTTGTCGTGAAACTACCGTATCTTATACGGTATCTGGTCATGATAGCTGTCTTGTCGTGAAACTACCGTATCTTATAAAGTATCTGGTCATGATAGCTGTCTTGTCGTGAAACTACCGTATCTTATAAAGTATCTGGTCATGATAACTGTCTTGTCGTGAAACTACCGTATCTTATACGGTATCTGGTCATGATAGCTCTCTTGTCGTGAAACTACCGTATCTTATAAAGTATCTGGTCATGATAGCTGTCTTGTCGTGAAACTACCGTATCTTATAAAGTATCTGGTCATGATAGCTATCTTGTCGTGAAACTACCGTATCTTATAAAGTATCTGGTCATGATAGCTGTCTTGTCGTGAAACTACCGTATCTTATAAAGTATCTGGTCATCATAGCTGTCTTGTCGTGAAACTACCGTATCTTATAAAGTATCTGGTCATGATAGCTGTCTTGTCGTGAAACTACCGTATATTATAAAGTATCTGGTCATGATAGCTGTCTTGTCGTGAAACTACCGTATCTTATAAAGTATCTGGTCATGATTACTGTCTTGTCGTGAAACTACCGTATCTTATACGATATCTGGTCATGATAGCTGTCTTGTCGTGAAACTACCGTATCTTATAAAGTATCTGGTCATGATAGCTGTCTTGTCGTGAAACTACCGTATCTTATAAAGTATCTGGTCATGATAGCTGTCTTGTCGTGAAACTACCGTATCTTATACGATATCTGGTCATGATAGATGTCTTGTCGTGAAACTACCGTATCTTATAAAGTATCTGGTCATGATAGCTGTCTTGTCGTGAAACTACCGTATCTTATACGGTATCTGGTCATGATAGCTGTCTTGTCGTGAAACTACCGTATCTTATAAAGTATCTGGTCATGATAGCTGTCTTGTCGTGAAACTACCGTATCTTATAAAGTATCTGGTCATGATAGCTGTCTTGTCGTGAAACTACCGTATCTTATAAAGTATCTGGTCATGATAGCTGTCTTGTCGTGAAACTACCGTATCTTATAAAGTATCTGGTCATGATAGCTGTCTTGTCGTGAAACTACCGTATCTTATACGGTATCTGGTCATGATAGCTGTCTTGTCGTGAAACTACCGTATCTTATAAAGTATCTGGTCATCATAGCTGTCTTGTCGTGAAACTACCGTATCTTATACGGTATCTGGTCATGATAGCTGTCTTGTCGTGAAACTACCGTATCTTATAAAGTATATGGTCATGATAGCTGTCTTGTCGTGAAACTACCGTATCTTATAAAGTATCTGGTCATGATAGCTGTCTTGTCGTGAAACTACCGTATCTTATAAAGTATCTGGTCATGATAGCTGTCTTGTCGTGAAACTACCGTATCTTATAAAGTATCTGGTCATGATAGCTGTCTTGTCGTGAAACTACCGTATCTTATACGGTATCTGGTCATGATAGCTGTCTTGTCGTGAAACTACCGTATCTTATAAAGTATCTGGTCATGATAGCTGTCTTGTCGTGAAACTACCGTATCTTATAAAGTATCTGGTCATGATAGCTGTCTTGTCGTGAAACTACCGTATCTTATAAAGTATCTGGTCATGATAGCTGTCTTGTCGTGAAACTACCGTATCTTATAAAGTATCTGGTCATGATAGCTGTCTTGTCGTGAAACTACCGTATCTTATACGGTATCTGGTCATGATAGCTCTCTTGTCGTGAAACTACCGTATCTTATAAAGTATCTGGTCATGATAGCTGTCTTGTCGTGAAACTACCGTATCTTATAAAGTATCTGGTCATGATAGCTGTCTTGTCGTGAAACTACCGTATCTTATAAAGTATCTGGTCATCATAGCTGTCTTGTCGTGAAACTACCGTATCTTATACGGTATCTGGTCATGATAGCTGTCTTGTCGTGAAACTACCGTATCTTATAAAGTATCTGGTCATCATAGCTGTCTTGTCGTGAAACTACCGTATCTTATACGGTATCTGGTCATGATAGCTGTCTTGTCGTGAAACTACCGTATCTTATAAAGTATCTGGTCATGATAGCTGTCTTGTCGTGAAACTACCGTATCTTATAAAGTATCTGGTCATGATAGCTGTCTTGTCGTGAAACTACCGTATCTTATAAAGTATCTGGTCATGATAGCTATCTTGTCGTGAAACTACCGTATCTTATAAAGTATCTGGTCATGATAGCTGTCTTGTCGTGAAACTACCGTATCTTATAAAGTATCTGGTCATGATAGCTGTCTTGTCGTGAAACTACCGTATCTTATAAAGTATCTGGTCATGATAGCTGACTTGTCGTGAAACTACCGTATCTTATAAAGTATCTGGTCATGATAGCTGTCTTGTCGTGAAACTACCGTATCTTATAAAGTATCTGGTCATGATAGCTGTCTTGTCGTGAAACTACCGTATCTTATACGGTATCTGGTCATGATAGCTGACTTGTCGTGAAACTACCGTATCTTATAAAGTATCTGGTTATGATAGCTGACTTGTCGTGAAACTACCGTATCTTATAAAGTATATGGTCATGATAGCTGTCTTGTCGTGAAACTACCGTATCTTATAAAGTATCTGGTCATGATAGCTGTCTTGTCGTGAAACTACCGTATCTTATAAAGTATCTGGTCATGATAGCTATCTTGTCGTGAAACTACCGTATCTTATAAAGTATCTGGTCATGATAGCTGTCTTGTCGTGAAACTACCGTATCTTATACGGTATCTGGTCATGATAGCTGTCTTGTCGTGAAACTACCGTATCTTATAAAGTATCTGGTCATGATAGCTGTCTTGTCGTGAAACTACCGTATCTTATACGGTATCTGGTCATGATAGCTCTCTTGTCGTGAAACTACCGTATCTTATAAAGTATCTGGTCATGATAGCTGTCTTGTCGTGAAACTACCGTATCTTATAAAGTATCTGGTCATGATAGCTGTCTTGTCGTGAAACTACCGTATCTTATACGGTATCTGGTCATGATAGCTGTCTTGTCGTGAAACTACCGTATCTTATAAAGTATCTGGTCATCATAGCTGTCTTGTCGTGAAACTACCGTATCTTATACGGTATCTGGTCATGATAGCTGTCTTGTCGTGAAACTACCGTATCTTATAAAGTATCTGGTCATGATAGCTGTCTTGTCGTGAAACTACCGTATCTTATAAAGTATCTGGTCATGATAGCTGTCTTGTCGTGAAACTACCGTATCTTATAAAGTATCTGGTCATGATAGCTATCTTGTCGTGAAACTACCGTATCTTATAAAGTATCTGGTCATGATAGCTGTCTTGTCGTGAAACTACCGTATCTTATAAAGTATCTGGTCATGATAGCTGTCTTGTCGTGAAACTACCGTATCTTATAAAGTATCTGGTCATGATAGCTGACTTGTCGTGAAACTACCGTATCTTATAAAGTATCTGGTCATGATAGCTGTCTTGTCGTGAAACTACCGTATCTTATAAAGTATCTGGTCATGATAGCTGTCTTGTCGTGAAACTACCGTATCTTATACGGTATCTGGTCATGATAGCTGACTTGTCGTGAAACTACCGTATCTTATAAAGTATCTGGTTATGATAGCTGACTTGTCGTGAAACTACCGTATCTTATAAAGTATATGGTCATGATAGCTGTCTTGTCGTGAAACTACCGTATCTTATAAAGTATCTGGTCATGATAGCTGTCTTGTCGTGAAACTACCGTATCTTATAAAGTATCTGGTCATGATAGCTATCTTGTCGTGAAACTACCGTATCTTATAAAGTATCTGGTCATGATAGCTGTCTTGTCGTGAAACTACCGTATCTTATACGGTATCTGGTCATGATAGCTGTCTTGTCGTGAAACTACCGTATCTTATAAAGTATCTGGTCATGATAGCTGTCTTGTCGTGAAACTACCGTATCTTATAAAGTATCTGGTCATGATAGCTGTCTTGTCGTGAAACTACCGTATCTTATAAAGTATCTGGTCATGATAGCTGTCTTGTCGTGAAACTACCGTATCTTATACGATATCTGGTCATGATAGCTGTCTTGTCGTGAAACTACCGTATCTTATAAAGTATCTGGTCATGATAGCTCTCTTGTCGTGAAACTACCGTATCTTATAAAGTATCTGGTCATGATAGCTGTCTTGTCGTGAAACTACCGTATCTTATACGGTATCTGGTCATGATAGCTGTCTTGTCGTGAAACTACCGTATCTTATAAAGTATCTGGTCATGATAGCTCTCTTGTCGTGAAACTACCGTATCTTATAAAGTATCTGGTCATGATAGCTGTCTTGTCGTGAAACTACCGTATCTTATAAAGTATCTGGTCATGATAGCTCTCTTGTCGTGAAACTACCGTATTTTATAAAGTATCTGGTCATGATAGCTGTCTTGTCGTGAAACTACCGTATCTTATAAAGTATCTGGTCATGATAGATGTCTTGTCTTGAAACTACCGTATCTTATAAAGTATCTGGTCATGATAGCTGTCTTGTCGTGAAACTACCGTATCTTATAAAGTATCTGGTCATGATAGCTGTCTTGTCGTGAAACTACCGTATCTTATACGGTATCTGGTCATGATAGCTCTCTTGTCATGAAACTACCGTATCTTATAAAGTATCTGGTCATGATAGCTGTCTTGTCGTGAAACTACCGTATCTTATAAAGTATCTGGTCATGATAGCTGTCTTGTCGTGAAACTACCGTATCTTATAAAGTATCTGGTCATGATAGCTGTCTTGTCGTGAAACTACCGTATTTTATAAAGTATCTAGTCATGATAGCTGTCTTGTCGTGAAACTACCGTATCTTATAAAGTATCTGGTCATGATAGCTGTCTTGTCGTGAAACTACCGTATCTTATACGGTATCTGGTCATGATAGATGTCTTGTCGTGAAACTACCGTATCTTATAAAGTATCTGGTCATGATAGCTGTCTTGTCGTGAAACTACCGTATCTTATAAAGTATCTAGTCATGATAGCTGTCTTGTCGTGAAACTACCGTATCTTATACGGTATCTGGTCATGATAGCTGTCTTGTCGTGAAACTACCGTATCTTATAAAGTATCTGGTCATGATAGCTGTCTTGTCGTGAAACTACCGTATCTTATAAAGTATCTGGTCATGATAGCTGTCTTGTCGTGAAACTACCGTATCTTATAAAGTATCTGGTCATGATAGCTGTCTTGTCGTGAAACTACCGTATCTTATAAAGTATCTGGTCATGATAGCTGTCTTGTCGTGAAACTACCGTATCTTATAAAGTATCTGGTCATGATAGCTGTCTTGTCGTGAAACTACCGTATCTTATAAAGTATCTGGTCATGATAGCTGTCTTGTCGTGAAACTACCGTATCTTATAAAGTATCTGGTCATGATAGCTCTCTTGTCGTGAAACTACCGTATTTTATAAAGTATCTGGTCATGATAGCTGTCTTGTCGTGAAACTACCGTATCTTATAAAGTATCTGGTCATGATAGATGTCTTGTCGTGAAACTACCGTATCTTATACGGTATCTGGTCATGATAGATGTCTTGTCGTGAAACTACCGTATCTTATAAAGTATCTGGTCATGATAGCTGTCTTGTCGTGAAACTACCGTATCTTATAAAGTATCTGGTCATGATAGCTGTCTTGTCGTGAAACTACCGTATCGTATAAAGTATCTGGTCATGATAGCTGTCTTGTCGTGAAACTACCGTATCTTATAAATATCTGGTCATGATAGCTGTCTTGTTGTGAAACTACCGTATCTTATAAAGTATCTGGTCATGATAGCTGTCTTGTCGTGAAACTACCGTATCTTATAAAGTATCTGGTCATGATAGCTGTCTTGTCGTGAAACTACCGTATCTTATAAAGTATCTGGTCATGATAGCTGTCTTTTCGTGAAACTACCGTATCTTATAAAGTATCTGGTCATGATAGCTGTCTTGTCGTGAAACTACCGTATCGTATAAAGTATCTGGTCATGATAGCTGTCTTGTCGTGAAACTACCGTATCTTATAAAGTATCTGGTCATGATAGCTGTCTTGTCGTGAAACTACCGTATTTTATAAAGTATCTGGTCATGATAGCTGTCTTGTCGTGAAACTACCGTATTTCATAAAGTATCTGGTCATGATATCTGTCTTGTCGTGAAACTACCGTATCTTATAAAGTATCTGGTCATGATAGATGTCTTGTCGTGAAACTACCGTATCTTATAAAGTATCTGGTCATGATAGCTGTCTTGTCATGAAAATACCGTATCTTATACGGTATCTGGTCATGATAGCTGTCTTGTCGTGAAACTACCGTATCTTATAAAGTATCTGGTCATGATAGATGTCTTGTCGTGAAACTACCGTATCTTATAAAGTATCTGGTCATGATAGCTGTCTTGTCGTGAAACTACCGTATCTTATAAAGTATCTGGTCATGATAGCTGTCTTGTCGTGAAACTACCGTATCTTATAAAGTATCTGGTCATGATAGCTGTCTTTTCGTGAAACTACCGTATCTTATAAAGTATCTGGTCATGATAGCTGTCTTGTCGTGAAACTACCGTATCGTATAAAGTATCTGGTCATGATAGCTGTCTTGTCGTGAAACTACCGTATCTTATAAAGTATCTGGTCATGATAGCTGTCTTGTCATGAAACTACCGTATCTTATAAAGTATCTGGTCATGATAGCTGTCTTGTCGTGAAACTACCGTATCTTATAAAGTATCTGGTCATGATAGCTGTCTTGTCGTGAAACTACCGTATCTTATAAAGTATCTGGTCATGATAGCTGTCTTGTCGTGAAACTACCGTATCTTATAAAGTATCTGGTCATGATAGCTGTCTTGTCGTGAAACTACCGTATCTTATACGGTATCTGGTCATGATAGCTGTCTTGTCGTGAAACTAACGTATCTTATAAAGTATCTGGTCATGATATCTGTCTTGTCGTGAAACTACCGTATCGTATAAAGTATCTGGTCATGATAGCTGTCTTGTCGTGAAACTACCGTATCTTATAAAGTATCTGGTCATGATAGCTGTCTTGTCGTGAAACTACCGTATCTTATAAAGTATCTGGTCATTATAGCTGTCTTGTCGTGAAACTACCGTATCTTATAAAGTATCTGGTCATGATAGATGTCTTGTCGTGAAACTACCGTATCTTATAAAGTATCTGGTCATGATAGCTGTCTTGTCGTGAAACTACCGTATCTTATAAAGTATCTGGTCATGATAGCTGTCTTGTCGTGAAACTACCGTATCTTATAAAGTATCTGGTCATGATAGCTGTCTTGTCGTGAAACTACCGTATCTTATAAAGTATCTGGTCATGATAGCTGTCTTGTCGTGAAACTACCGTATCTTATAAAGTATCTGGTCATGATAGCTGTCTTGTCGTGAAACTACCGTATCTTATAAAGTATCTGGTCATGATAGCTGTCTTGTCGTGAAACTACCGTATCTTATAAAGTATCTGGTCATGATAGCTGTCTTGTCGTGAAACTACCGTATCTTATACGGTATCTGGTCATGATAGCTGTCTTGTCGTGAAACTACCGTATCTTATAAAGTATCTGGTCATGATAGCTGTCTTGTCGTGAAACTACCGTATCTTATAAAGTATCTGGTCATGATAGCTGTCTTGTCGTGAAACTACCGTATCTTATACGGTATCTGGTCATGATAGCTGTCTTGTCGTGAAACTACCGTATCTTATAAAGTATCTGGTCATGATAGCTGTCTTGTCGTGAAACTACCGTATCTTATAAAGTATCTGGTCATGATAGCTGTCTTGTCGTGAAACTACCGTATCTTATAAAGTATCTGGTCATGATAACTGTCTTGTCGTGAAACTACCGTATCTTATACGGTATCTGGTCATGATAGCTCTCTTGTCGTGAAACTACCGTATCTTATAAAGTATCTGGTCATGATAGCTGTCTTGTCGTGAAACTACCGTATCTTATAAAGTATCTGGTCATGATAGCTATCTTGTCGTGAAACTACCGTATCTTATAAAGTATCTGGTCATGATAGCTGTCTTGTCGTGAAACTACCGTATCTTATAAAGTATCTGGTCATCATAGCTGTCTTGTCGTGAAACTACCGTATCTTATAAAGTATCTGGTCATGATAGCTGTCTTGTCGTGAAACTACCGTATCTTATAAAGTATCTGGTCATGATAGCTGTCTTGTCGTGAAACTACCGTATCTTATAAAGTATCTGGTCATGATTACTGTCTTGTCGTGAAACTACCGTATCTTATACGATATCTGGTCATGATAGCTGTCTTGTCGTGAAACTACCGTATCTTATAAAGTATCTGGTCATGATAGCTGTCTTGTCGTGAAACTACCGTATCTTATAAAGTATCTGGTCATGATAGCTGTCTTGTCGTGAAACTACCGTATCTTATACGATATCTGGTCATGATAGATGTCTTGTCGTGAAACTACCGTATCTTATAAAGTATCTGGTCATGATAGCTATCTTGTCGTGAAACTACCGTATCTTATAAAGTATCTGGTCATGATAGCTGTCTTGTCGTGAAACTACCGTATCTTATAAAGTATCTGGTCATGATAGCTGTCTTGTCGTGAAACTACCGTATCTTATAAAGTATCTGGTCATGATAGCTGACTTGTCGTGAAACTACCGTATCTTATAAAGTATCTGGTCATGATAGCTGTCTTGTCGTGAAACTACCGTATCTTATAAAGTATCTGGTCATGATAGCTGTCTTGTCGTGAAACTACCGTATCTTATACGGTATCTGGTCATGATAGCTGACTTGTCGTGAAACTACCGTATCTTATAAAGTATCTGGTTATGATAGCTGACTTGTCGTGAAACTACCGTATCTTATAAAGTATATGGTCATGATAGCTGTCTTGTCGTGAAACTACCGTATCTTATAAAGTATCTGGTCATGATAGCTGTCTTGTCGTGAAACTACCGTATCTTATAAAGTATCTGGTCATGATAGCTATCTTGTCGTGAAACTACCGTATCTTATAAAGTATCTGGTCATGATAGCTGTCTTGTCGTGAAACTACCGTATCTTATACGGTATCTGGTCATGATAGCTGTCTTGTCGTGAAACTACCGTATCTTATAAAGTATCTGGTCATGATAGCTGTCTTGTCGTGAAACTACCGTATCTTATACGGTATCTGGTCATGATAGCTCTCTTGTCGTGAAACTACCGTATCTTATAAAGTATCTGGTCATGATAGCTGTCTTGTCGTGAAACTACCGTATCTTATAAAGTATCTGGTCATGATAGCTGTCTTGTCGTGAAACTACCGTATCTTATACGGTATCTGGTCATGATAGCTGTCTTGTCGTGAAACTACCGTATCTTATAAAGTATCTGGTCATCATAGCTGTCTTGTCGTGAAACTACCGTATCTTATACGGTATCTGGTCATGATAGCTGTCTTGTCGTGAAACTACCGTATCTTATAAAGTATCTGGTCATGATAGCTGTCTTGTCGTGAAACTACCGTATCTTATAAAGTATCTGGTCATGATAGCTGTCTTGTCGTGAAACTACCGTATCTTATAAAGTATCTGGTCATGATAGCTATCTTGTCGTGAAACTACCGTATCTTATAAAGTATCTGGTCATGATAGCTGTCTTGTCGTGAAACTACCGTATCTTATAAAGTATCTGGTCATGATAGCTGTCTTGTCGTGAAACTACCGTATCTTATAAAGTATCTGGTCATGATAGCTGACTTGTCGTGAAACTACCGTATCTTATAAAGTATCTGGTCATGATAGCTGTCTTGTCGTGAAACTACCGTATCTTATAAAGTATCTGGTCATGATAGCTGTCTTGTCGTGAAACTACCGTATCTTATACGGTATCTGGTCATGATAGCTGACTTGTCGTGAAACTACCGTATCTTATAAAGTATCTGGTTATGATAGCTGACTTGTCGTGAAACTACCGTATCTTATAAAGTATATGGTCATGATAGCTGTCTTGTCGTGAAACTACCGTATCTTATAAAGTATCTGGTCATGATAGCTGTCTTGTCGTGAAACTACCGTATCTTATAAAGTATCTGGTCATGATAGCTATCTTGTCGTGAAACTACCGTATCTTATAAAGTATCTGGTCATGATAGCTGTCTTGTCGTGAAACTACCGTATCTTATACGGTATCTGGTCATGATAGCTGTCTTGTCGTGAAACTACCGTATCTTATAAAGTATCTGGTCATGATAGCTGTCTTGTCGTGAAACTACCGTATCTTATAAAGTATCTGGTCATGATAGCTGTCTTGTCGTGAAACTACCGTATCTTATAAAGTATCTGGTCATGATAGCTGTCTTGTCGTGAAACTACCGTATCTTATACGATATCTGGTCATGATAGCTGTCTTGTCGTGAAACTACCGTATCTTATAAAGTATCTGGTCATGATAGCTCTCTTGTCGTGAAACTACCGTATCTTATAAAGTATCTGGTCATGATAGCTGTCTTGTCGTGAAACTACCGTATCTTATACGGTATCTGGTCATGATAGCTGTCTTGTCGTGAAACTACCGTATCTTATAAAGTATCTGGTCATGATAGCTCTCTTGTCGTGAAACTACCGTATCTTATAAAGTATCTGGTCATGATAGCTGTCTTGTCGTGAAACTACCGTATCTTATAAAGTATCTGGTCATGATAGCTCTCTTGTCGTGAAACTACCGTATTTTATAAAGTATCTGGTCATGATAGCTGTCTTGTCGTGAAACTACCGTATCTTATAAAGTATCTGGTCATGATAGATGTCTTGTCTTGAAACTACCGTATCTTATAAAGTATCTGGTCATGATAGCTGTCTTGTCGTGAAACTACCGTATCTTATAAAGTATCTGGTCATGATAGCTGTCTTGTCGTGAAACTACCGTATCTTATACGGTATCTGGTCATGATAGCTCTCTTGTCATGAAACTACCGTATCTTATAAAGTATCTGGTCATGATAGCTGTCTTGTCGTGAAACTACCGTATCTTATAAAGTATCTGGTCATGATAGCTGTCTTGTCGTGAAACTACCGTATCTTATAAAGTATCTGGTCATGATAGCTGTCTTGTCGTGAAACTACCGTATTTTATAAAGTATCTAGTCATGATAGCTGTCTTGTCGTGAAACTACCGTATCTTATAAAGTATCTGGTCATGATAGCTGTCTTGTCGTGAAACTACCGTATCTTATACGGTATCTGGTCATGATAGATGTCTTGTCGTGAAACTACCGTATCTTATAAAGTATCTGGTCATGATAGCTGTCTTGTCGTGAAACTACCGTATCTTATAAAGTATCTAGTCATGATAGCTGTCTTGTCGTGAAACTACCGTATCTTATACGGTATCTGGTCATGATAGCTGTCTTGTCGTGAAACTACCGTATCTTATAAAGTATCTGGTCATGATAGCTGTCTTGTCGTGAAACTACCGTATCTTATAAAGTATCTGGTCATGATAGCTGTCTTGTCGTGAAACTACCGTATCTTATAAAGTATCTGGTCATGATAGCTGTCTTGTCGTGAAACTACCGTATCTTATAAAGTATCTGGTCATGATAGCTGTCTTGTCGTGAAACTACCGTATCTTATAAAGTATCTGGTCATGATAGCTGTCTTGTCGTGAAACTACCGTATCTTATAAAGTATCTGGTCATGATAGCTGTCTTGTCGTGAAACTACCGTATCTTATAAAGTATCTGGTCATGATAGCTCTCTTGTCGTGAAACTACCGTATTTTATAAAGTATCTGGTCATGATAGCTGTCTTGTCGTGAAACTACCGTATCTTATAAAGTATCTGGTCATGATAGATGTCTTGTCGTGAAACTACCGTATCTTATACGGTATCTGGTCATGATAGATGTCTTGTCGTGAAACTACCGTATCTTATAAAGTATCTGGTCATGATAGCTGTCTTGTCGTGAAACTACCGTATCTTATAAAGTATCTGGTCATGATAGCTGTCTTGTCGTGAAACTACCGTATCGTATAAAGTATCTGGTCATGATAGCTGTCTTGTCGTGAAACTACCGTATCTTATAAATATCTGGTCATGATAGCTGTCTTGTTGTGAAACTACCGTATCTTATAAAGTATCTGGTCATGATAGCTGTCTTGTCGTGAAACTACCGTATCTTATAAAGTATCTGGTCATGATAGCTGTCTTGTCGTGAAACTACCGTATCTTATAAAGTATCTGGTCATGATAGCTGTCTTTTCGTGAAACTACCGTATCTTATAAAGTATCTGGTCATGATAGCTGTCTTGTCGTGAAACTACCGTATCGTATAAAGTATCTGGTCATGATAGCTGTCTTGTCGTGAAACTACCGTATCTTATAAAGTATCTGGTCATGATAGCTGTCTTGTCGTGAAACTACCGTATTTTATAAAGTATCTGGTCATGATAGCTGTCTTGTCGTGAAACTACCGTATTTCATAAAGTATCTGGTCATGATATCTGTCTTGTCGTGAAACTACCGTATCTTATAAAGTATCTGGTCATGATAGATGTCTTGTCGTGAAACTACCGTATCTTATAAAGTATCTGGTCATGATAGCTGTCTTGTCATGAAAATACCGTATCTTATACGGTATCTGGTCATGATAGCTGTCTTGTCGTGAAACTACCGTATCTTATAAAGTATCTGGTCATGATAGATGTCTTGTCGTGAAACTACCGTATCTTATAAAGTATCTGGTCATGATAGCTGTCTTGTCGTGAAACTACCGTATCTTATAAAGTATCTGGTCATGATAGCTGTCTTGTCGTGAAACTACCGTATCTTATAAAGTATCTGGTCATGATAGCTGTCTTTTCGTGAAACTACCGTATCTTATAAAGTATCTGGTCATGATAGCTGTCTTGTCGTGAAACTACCGTATCGTATAAAGTATCTGGTCATGATAGCTGTCTTGTCGTGAAACTACCGTATCTTATAAAGTATCTGGTCATGATAGCTGTCTTGTCATGAAACTACCGTATCTTATAAAGTATCTGGTCATGATAGCTGTCTTGTCGTGAAACTACCGTATCTTATAAAGTATCTGGTCATGATAGCTGTCTTGTCGTGAAACTACCGTATCTTATAAAGTATCTGGTCATGATAGCTGTCTTGTCGTGAAACTACCGTATCTTATAAAGTATCTGGTCATGATAGCTGTCTTGTCGTGAAACTACCGTATCTTATACGGTATCTGGTCATGATAGCTGTCTTGTCGTGAAACTAACGTATCTTATAAAGTATCTGGTCATGATATCTGTCTTGTCGTGAAACTACCGTATCGTATAAAGTATCTGGTCATGATAGCTGTCTTGTCGTGAAACTACCGTATCTTATAAAGTATCTGGTCATGATAGCTGTCTTGTCGTGAAACTACCGTATCTTATAAAGTATCTGGTCATTATAGCTGTCTTGTCGTGAAACTACCGTATCTTATAAAGTATCTGGTCATGATAGATGTCTTGTCGTGAAACTACCGTATCTTATAAAGTATCTGGTCATGATAGCTGTCTTGTCGTGAAACTACCGTATCTTATAAAGTATCTGGTCATGATAGCTGTCTTGTCGTGAAACTACCGTATCTTATAAAGTATCTGGTCATGATAGCTGTCTTGTCGTGAAACTACCGTATCTTATAAAGTATCTGGTCATGATAGCTGTCTTGTCGTGAAACTACCGTATCTTATAAAGTATCTGGTCATGATAGCTGTCTTGTCGTGAAACTACCGTATCTTATAAAGTATCTGGTCATGATAGCTGTCTTGTCGTGAAACTACCGTATCTTATAAAGTATCTGGTCATGATAGCTGTCTTGTCGTGAAACTACCGTATCTTATACGGTATCTGGTCATGATAGCTGTCTTGTCGTGAAACTACCGTATCTTATAAAGTATCTGGTCATGATAGCTGTCTTGTCGTGAAACTACCGTATCTTATAAAGTATCTGGTCATGATAGCTGTCTTGTCGTGAAACTACCGTATCTTATACGGTATCTGGTCATGATAGCTGTCTTGTCGTGAAACTACCGTATCTTATAAAGTATCTGGTCATGATAGCTGTCTTGTCGTGAAACTACCGTATCTTATAAAGTATCTGGTCATGATAGCTGTCTTGTCGTGAAACTACCGTATCTTATAAAGTATCTGGTCATGATAACTGTCTTGTCGTGAAACTACCGTATCTTATACGGTATCTGGTCATGATAGCTCTCTTGTCGTGAAACTACCGTATCTTATAAAGTATCTGGTCATGATAGCTGTCTTGTCGTGAAACTACCGTATCTTATAAAGTATCTGGTCATGATAGCTATCTTGTCGTGAAACTACCGTATCTTATAAAGTATCTGGTCATGATAGCTGTCTTGTCGTGAAACTACCGTATCTTATAAAGTATCTGGTCATCATAGCTGTCTTGTCGTGAAACTACCGTATCTTATAAAGTATCTGGTCATGATAGCTGTCTTGTCGTGAAACTACCGTATATTATAAAGTATCTGGTCATGATAGCTGTCTTGTCGTGAAACTACCGTATCTTATAAAGTATCTGGTCATGATTACTGTCTTGTCGTGAAACTACCGTATCTTATACGATATCTGGTCATGATAGCTGTCTTGTCGTGAAACTACCGTATCTTATAAAGTATCTGGTCATGATAGCTGTCTTGTCGTGAAACTACCGTATCTTATAAAGTATCTGGTCATGATAGCTGTCTTGTCGTGAAACTACCGTATCTTATACGATATCTGGTCATGATAGATGTCTTGTCGTGAAACTACCGTATCTTATAAAGTATCTGGTCATGATAGCTGTCTTGTCGTGAAACTACCGTATCTTATACGGTATCTGGTCATGATAGCTGTCTTGTCGTGAAACTACCGTATCTTATAAAGTATCTGGTCATGATAGCTGTCTTGTCGTGAAACTACCGTATCTTATAAAGTATCTGGTCATGATAGCTGTCTTGTCGTGAAACTACCGTATCTTATAAAGTATCTGGTCATGATAGCTGTCTTGTCGTGAAACTACCGTATCTTATAAAGTATCTGGTCATGATAGCTGTCTTGTCGTGAAACTACCGTATCTTATACGGTATCTGGTCATGATAGCTGTCTTGTCGTGAAACTACCGTATCTTATAAAGTATCTGGTCATCATAGCTGTCTTGTCGTGAAACTACCGTATCTTATACGGTATCTGGTCATGATAGCTGTCTTGTCGTGAAACTACCGTATCTTATAAAGTATATGGTCATGATAGCTGTCTTGTCGTGAAACTACCGTATCTTATAAAGTATCTGGTCATGATAGCTGTCTTGTCGTGAAACTACCGTATCTTATAAAGTATCTGGTCATGATAGCTGTCTTGTCGTGAAACTACCGTATCTTATAAAGTATCTGGTCATGATAGCTGTCTTGTCGTGAAACTACCGTATCTTATACGGTATCTGGTCATGATAGCTGTCTTGTCGTGAAACTACCGTATCTTATAAAGTATCTGGTCATGATAGCTGTCTTGTCGTGAAACTACCGTATCTTATAAAGTATCTGGTCATGATAGCTGTCTTGTCGTGAAACTACCGTATCTTATAAAGTATCTGGTCATGATAGCTGTCTTGTCGTGAAACTACCGTATCTTATAAAGTATCTGGTCATGATAGCTGTCTTGTCGTGAAACTACCGTATCTTATACGGTATCTGGTCATGATAGCTCTCTTGTCGTGAAACTACCGTATCTTATAAAGTATCTGGTCATGATAGCTGTCTTGTCGTGAAACTACCGTATCTTATAAAGTATCTGGTCATGATAGCTGTCTTGTCGTGAAACTACCGTATCTTATACGGTATCTGGTCATGATAGCTGTCTTGTCGTGAAACTACCGTATCTTATAAAGTATCTGGTCATCATAGCTGTCTTGTCGTGAAACTACCGTATCTTATACGGTATCTGGTCATGATAGCTGTCTTGTCGTGAAACTACCGTATCTTATAAAGTATCTGGTCATGATAGCTGTCTTGTCGTGAAACTACCGTATCTTATAAAGTATCTGGTCATGATAGCTGTCTTGTCGTGAAACTACCGTATCTTATAAAGTATCTGGTCATGATAGCTATCTTGTCGTGAAACTACCGTATCTTATAAAGTATCTGGTCATGATAGCTGTCTTGTCGTGAAACTACCGTATCTTATAAAGTATCTGGTCATGATAGCTGTCTTGTCGTGAAACTACCGTATCTTATAAAGTATCTGGTCATGATAGCTGACTTGTCGTGAAACTACCGTATCTTATAAAGTATCTGGTCATGATAGCTGTCTTGTCGTGAAACTACCGTATCTTATAAAGTATCTGGTCATGATAGCTGTCTTGTCGTGAAACTACCGTATCTTATACGGTATCTGGTCATGATAGCTGACTTGTCGTGAAACTACCGTATCTTATAAAGTATCTGGTTATGATAGCTGACTTGTCGTGAAACTACCGTATCTTATAAAGTATATGGTCATGATAGCTGTCTTGTCGTGAAACTACCGTATCTTATAAAGTATCTGGTCATGATAGCTGTCTTGTCGTGAAACTACCGTATCTTATAAAGTATCTGGTCATGATAGCTATCTTGTCGTGAAACTACCGTATCTT
The DNA here is from genome assembly GCA_964019155.1 of Osedax fenrisi. Lineage (NCBI taxonomy): Eukaryota > Metazoa > Annelida > Polychaeta > Sabellida > Siboglinidae > Osedax > Osedax fenrisi. The sequence continues at coordinate 5,958,681 of OZ025246.1, read as the reverse complement.
ATAAAGTATCTGGTCATGATAGCTGTCTTGTCGTGAAACTACCGTATCTTATACGGTATCTGGTCATGATAGCTGTCTTGTCGTGAAACTACCGTATCTTATAAAGTATCTGGTCATGATAGCTGTCTTGTCGTGAAACTACCGTATCTTATACGGTATCTGGTCATGATAGCTCTCTTGTCGTGAAACTACCGTATCTTATAAAGTATCTGGTCATGATAGCTGTCTTGTCGTGAAACTACCGTATCTTATAAAGTATCTGGTCATGATAGCTGTCTTGTCGTGAAACTACCGTATCTTATACGGTATCTGGTCATGATAGCTGTCTTGTCGTGAAACTACCGTATCTTATAAAGTATCTGGTCATCATAGCTGTCTTGTCGTGAAACTACCGTATCTTATACGGTATCTGGTCATGATAGCTGTCTTGTCGTGAAACTACCGTATCTTATAAAGTATCTGGTCATGATAGCTGTCTTGTCGTGAAACTACCGTATCTTATAAAGTATCTGGTCATGATAGCTGTCTTGTCGTGAAACTACCGTATCTTATAAAGTATCTGGTCATGATAGCTATCTTGTCGTGAAACTACCGTATCTTATAAAGTATCTGGTCATGATAGCTGTCTTGTCGTGAAACTACCGTATCTTATAAAGTATCTGGTCATGATAGCTGTCTTGTCGTGAAACTACCGTATCTTATAAAGTATCTGGTCATGATAGCTGACTTGTCGTGAAACTACCGTATCTTATAAAGTATCTGGTCATGATAGCTGTCTTGTCGTGAAACTACCGTATCTTATAAAGTATCTGGTCATGATAGCTGTCTTGTCGTGAAACTACCGTATCTTATACGGTATCTGGTCATGATAGCTGACTTGTCGTGAAACTACCGTATCTTATAAAGTATCTGGTTATGATAGCTGACTTGTCGTGAAACTACCGTATCTTATAAAGTATATGGTCATGATAGCTGTCTTGTCGTGAAACTACCGTATCTTATAAAGTATCTGGTCATGATAGCTGTCTTGTCGTGAAACTACCGTATCTTATAAAGTATCTGGTCATGATAGCTATCTTGTCGTGAAACTACCGTATCTTATAAAGTATCTGGTCATGATAGCTGTCTTGTCGTGAAACTACCGTATCTTATACGGTATCTGGTCATGATAGCTGTCTTGTCGTGAAACTACCGTATCTTATAAAGTATATGGTCATGATAGCTGTCTTGTCGTGAAACTACCGTATCTTATACGGTATCTGGTCATGATAGCTGTCTTGTCGTGAAACTACCGTATCTTATAAAGTATCTGGTCATGATAGCTGTCTTGTCGTGAAACTACCGTATCTTATAAAGTATCTGGTCATGATAGCTGTCTTGTCGTGAAACTACCGTATCTTATACGGTATCTGGTCATGATAGCTGTCTTGTCGTGAAACTACCGTATCTTATAAAGTATCTGGTCATGATAGCTGTCTTGTCGTGAAACTACCGTATCTTATAAAGTATCTGGTCATGATAGCTGTCTTGTCGTGAAACTACCGTATCTTATAAAGTATCTGGTCATGATAACTGTCTTGTCGTGAAACTACCGTATCTTATACGGTATCTGGTCATGATAGCTCTCTTGTCGTGAAACTACCGTATCTTATAAAGTATCTGGTCATGATAGCTGTCTTGTCGTGAAACTACCGTATCTTATAAAGTATCTGGTCATGATAGCTGTCTTGTCGTGAAACTACCGTATCTTATAAAGTATCTGGTCATGATAGCTATCTTGTCGTGAAACTACCGTATCTTATAAAGTATCTGGTCATGATAGCTGTCTTGTCGTGAAACTACCGTATCTTATAAAGTATCTGGTCATGATAGCTGTCTTGTCGTGAAACTACCGTATCTTATAAAGTATCTGGTCATGATAGCTGACTTGTCGTGAAACTACCGTATCTTATAAAGTATCTGGTCATGATAGCTGTCTTGTCGTGAAACTACCGTATCTTATAAAGTATCTGGTCATGATAGCTGTCTTGTCGTGAAACTACCGTATCTTATACGGTATCTGGTCATGATAGCTGACTTGTCGTGAAACTACCGTATCTTATAAAGTATCTGGTTATGATAGCTGACTTGTCGTGAAACTACCGTATCTTATAAAGTATATGGTCATGATAGCTGTCTTGTCGTGAAACTACCGTATCTTATAAAGTATCTGGTCATGATAGCTGTCTTGTCGTGAAACTACCGTATCTTATAAAGTATCTGGTCATGATAGCTATCTTGTCGTGAAACTACCGTATCTTATAAAGTATCTGGTCATGATAGCTGTCTTGTCGTGAAACTACCGTATCTTATACGGTATCTGGTCATGATAGCTGTCTTGTCGTGAAACTACCGTATCTTATAAAGTATATGGTCATGATAGCTGTCTTGTCGTGAAACTACCGTATCTTATACGGTATCTGGTCATGATAGCTGTCTTGTCGTGAAACTACCGTATCTTATAAAGTATCTGGTCATGATAGCTGTCTTGTCGTGAAACTACCGTATCTTATAAAGTATCTGGTCATGATAGCTGTCTTGTCGTGAAACTACCGTATCTTATACGGTATCTGGTCATGATAGCTGTCTTGTCGTGAAACTACCGTATCTTATAAAGTATCTGGTCATGATAGCTGTCTTGTCGTGAAACTACCGTATCTTATAAAGTATCTGGTCATGATAGCTGTCTTGTCGTGAAACTACCGTATCTTATAAAGTATCTGGTCATGATAACTGTCTTGTCGTGAAACTACCGTATCTTATACGGTATCTGGTCATGATAGCTCTCTTGTCGTGAAACTACCGTATCTTATAAAGTATCTGGTCATGATAGCTGTCTTGTCGTGAAACTACCGTATCTTATAAAGTATCTGGTCATGATAGCTATCTTGTCGTGAAACTACCGTATCTTATAAAGTATCTGGTCATGATAGCTGTCTTGTCGTGAAACTACCGTATCTTATAAAGTATCTGGTCATCATAGCTGTCTTGTCGTGAAACTACCGTATCTTATAAAGTATCTGGTCATGATAGCTGTCTTGTCGTGAAACTACCGTATATTATAAAGTATCTGGTCATGATAGCTGTCTTGTCGTGAAACTACCGTATCTTATAAAGTATCTGGTCATGATTACTGTCTTGTCGTGAAACTACCGTATCTTATACGATATCTGGTCATGATAGCTGTCTTGTCGTGAAACTACCGTATCTTATAAAGTATCTGGTCATGATAGCTGTCTTGTCGTGAAACTACCGTATCTTATAAAGTATCTGGTCATGATAGCTGTCTTGTCGTGAAACTACCGTATCTTATACGATATCTGGTCATGATAGATGTCTTGTCGTGAAACTACCGTATCTTATAAAGTATCTGGTCATGATAGCTGTCTTGTCGTGAAACTACCGTATCTTATACGGTATCTGGTCATGATAGCTGTCTTGTCGTGAAACTACCGTATCTTATAAAGTATCTGGTCATGATAGCTGTCTTGTCGTGAAACTACCGTATCTTATAAAGTATCTGGTCATGATAGCTGTCTTGTCGTGAAACTACCGTATCTTATAAAGTATCTGGTCATGATAGCTGTCTTGTCGTGAAACTACCGTATCTTATAAAGTATCTGGTCATGATAGCTGTCTTGTCGTGAAACTACCGTATCTTATACGGTATCTGGTCATGATAGCTGTCTTGTCGTGAAACTACCGTATCTTATAAAGTATCTGGTCATCATAGCTGTCTTGTCGTGAAACTACCGTATCTTATACGGTATCTGGTCATGATAGCTGTCTTGTCGTGAAACTACCGTATCTTATAAAGTATATGGTCATGATAGCTGTCTTGTCGTGAAACTACCGTATCTTATAAAGTATCTGGTCATGATAGCTGTCTTGTCGTGAAACTACCGTATCTTATAAAGTATCTGGTCATGATAGCTGTCTTGTCGTGAAACTACCGTATCTTATAAAGTATCTGGTCATGATAGCTGTCTTGTCGTGAAACTACCGTATCTTATACGGTATCTGGTCATGATAGCTGTCTTGTCGTGAAACTACCGTATCTTATAAAGTATCTGGTCATGATAGCTGTCTTGTCGTGAAACTACCGTATCTTATAAAGTATCTGGTCATGATAGCTGTCTTGTCGTGAAACTACCGTATCTTATAAAGTATCTGGTCATGATAGCTGTCTTGTCGTGAAACTACCGTATCTTATAAAGTATCTGGTCATGATAGCTGTCTTGTCGTGAAACTACCGTATCTTATACGGTATCTGGTCATGATAGCTCTCTTGTCGTGAAACTACCGTATCTTATAAAGTATCTGGTCATGATAGCTGTCTTGTCGTGAAACTACCGTATCTTATAAAGTATCTGGTCATGATAGCTGTCTTGTCGTGAAACTACCGTATCTTATACGGTATCTGGTCATGATAGCTGTCTTGTCGTGAAACTACCGTATCTTATAAAGTATCTGGTCATCATAGCTGTCTTGTCGTGAAACTACCGTATCTTATACGGTATCTGGTCATGATAGCTGTCTTGTCGTGAAACTACCGTATCTTATAAAGTATCTGGTCATGATAGCTGTCTTGTCGTGAAACTACCGTATCTTATAAAGTATCTGGTCATGATAGCTGTCTTGTCGTGAAACTACCGTATCTTATAAAGTATCTGGTCATGATAGCTATCTTGTCGTGAAACTACCGTATCTTATAAAGTATCTGGTCATGATAGCTGTCTTGTCGTGAAACTACCGTATCTTATAAAGTATCTGGTCATGATAGCTGTCTTGTCGTGAAACTACCGTATCTTATAAAGTATCTGGTCATGATAGCTGACTTGTCGTGAAACTACCGTATCTTATAAAGTATCTGGTCATGATAGCTGTCTTGTCGTGAAACTACCGTATCTTATAAAGTATCTGGTCATGATAGCTGTCTTGTCGTGAAACTACCGTATCTTATACGGTATCTGGTCATGATAGCTGACTTGTCGTGAAACTACCGTATCTTATAAAGTATCTGGTTATGATAGCTGACTTGTCGTGAAACTACCGTATCTTATAAAGTATATGGTCATGATAGCTGTCTTGTCGTGAAACTACCGTATCTTATAAAGTATCTGGTCATGATAGCTGTCTTGTCGTGAAACTACCGTATCTTATAAAGTATCTGGTCATGATAGCTATCTTGTCGTGAAACTACCGTATCTTATAAAGTATCTGGTCATGATAGCTGTCTTGTCGTGAAACTACCGTATCTTATACGGTATCTGGTCATGATAGCTGTCTTGTCGTGAAACTACCGTATCTTATAAAGTATCTGGTCATGATAGCTGTCTTGTCGTGAAACTACCGTATCTTATACGGTATCTGGTCATGATAGCTCTCTTGTCGTGAAACTACCGTATCTTATAAAGTATCTGGTCATGATAGCTGTCTTGTCGTGAAACTACCGTATCTTATAAAGTATCTGGTCATGATAGCTGTCTTGTCGTGAAACTACCGTATCTTATACGGTATCTGGTCATGATAGCTGTCTTGTCGTGAAACTACCGTATCTTATAAAGTATCTGGTCATCATAGCTGTCTTGTCGTGAAACTACCGTATCTTATACGGTATCTGGTCATGATAGCTGTCTTGTCGTGAAACTACCGTATCTTATAAAGTATCTGGTCATGATAGCTGTCTTGTCGTGAAACTACCGTATCTTATAAAGTATCTGGTCATGATAGCTGTCTTGTCGTGAAACTACCGTATCTTATAAAGTATCTGGTCATGATAGCTATCTTGTCGTGAAACTACCGTATCTTATAAAGTATCTGGTCATGATAGCTGTCTTGTCGTGAAACTACCGTATCTTATAAAGTATCTGGTCATGATAGCTGTCTTGTCGTGAAACTACCGTATCTTATAAAGTATCTGGTCATGATAGCTGACTTGTCGTGAAACTACCGTATCTTATAAAGTATCTGGTCATGATAGCTGTCTTGTCGTGAAACTACCGTATCTTATAAAGTATCTGGTCATGATAGCTGTCTTGTCGTGAAACTACCGTATCTTATACGGTATCTGGTCATGATAGCTGACTTGTCGTGAAACTACCGTATCTTATAAAGTATCTGGTTATGATAGCTGACTTGTCGTGAAACTACCGTATCTTATAAAGTATATGGTCATGATAGCTGTCTTGTCGTGAAACTACCGTATCTTATAAAGTATCTGGTCATGATAGCTGTCTTGTCGTGAAACTACCGTATCTTATAAAGTATCTGGTCATGATAGCTATCTTGTCGTGAAACTACCGTATCTTATAAAGTATCTGGTCATGATAGCTGTCTTGTCGTGAAACTACCGTATCTTATACGGTATCTGGTCATGATAGCTGTCTTGTCGTGAAACTACCGTATCTTATAAAGTATCTGGTCATGATAGCTGTCTTGTCGTGAAACTACCGTATCTTATAAAGTATCTGGTCATGATAGCTGTCTTGTCGTGAAACTACCGTATCTTATAAAGTATCTGGTCATGATAGCTGTCTTGTCGTGAAACTACCGTATCTTATACGATATCTGGTCATGATAGCTGTCTTGTCGTGAAACTACCGTATCTTATAAAGTATCTGGTCATGATAGCTCTCTTGTCGTGAAACTACCGTATCTTATAAAGTATCTGGTCATGATAGCTGTCTTGTCGTGAAACTACCGTATCTTATACGGTATCTGGTCATGATAGCTGTCTTGTCGTGAAACTACCGTATCTTATAAAGTATCTGGTCATGATAGCTCTCTTGTCGTGAAACTACCGTATCTTATAAAGTATCTGGTCATGATAGCTGTCTTGTCGTGAAACTACCGTATCTTATAAAGTATCTGGTCATGATAGCTCTCTTGTCGTGAAACTACCGTATTTTATAAAGTATCTGGTCATGATAGCTGTCTTGTCGTGAAACTACCGTATCTTATAAAGTATCTGGTCATGATAGATGTCTTGTCTTGAAACTACCGTATCTTATAAAGTATCTGGTCATGATAGCTGTCTTGTCGTGAAACTACCGTATCTTATAAAGTATCTGGTCATGATAGCTGTCTTGTCGTGAAACTACCGTATCTTATACGGTATCTGGTCATGATAGCTCTCTTGTCATGAAACTACCGTATCTTATAAAGTATCTGGTCATGATAGCTGTCTTGTCGTGAAACTACCGTATCTTATAAAGTATCTGGTCATGATAGCTGTCTTGTCGTGAAACGACCGTATCTTATAAAGTATCTGGTCATGATAGCTGTCTTGTCGTGAAACTACCGTATTTTATAAAGTATCTAGTCATGATAGCTGTCTTGTCGTGAAACTACCGTATCTTATAAAGTATCTGGTCATGATAGCTGTCTTGTCGTGAAACTACCGTATCTTATACGGTATCTGGTCATGATAGATGTCTTGTCGTGAAACTACCGTATCTTATAAAGTATCTGGTCATGATAGCTGTCTTGTCGTGAAACTACCGTATCTTATAAAGTATCTAGTCATGATAGCTGTCTTGTCGTGAAACTACCGTATCTTATACGGTATCTGGTCATGATAGCTGTCTTGTCGTGAAACTACCGTATCTTATAAAGTATCTGGTCATGATAGCTGTCTTGTCGTGAAACTACCGTATCTTATAAAGTATCTGGTCATGATAGCTGTCTTGTCGTGAAACTACCGTATCTTATAAAGTATCTGGTCATGATAGCTGTCTTGTCGTGAAACTACCGTATCTTATAAAGTATCTGGTCATGATAGCTGTCTTGTCGTGAAACTACCGTATCTTATAAAGTATCTGGTCATGATAGCTGTCTTGTCGTGAAACTACCGTATCTTATAAAGTATCTGGTCATGATAGCTGTCTTGTCGTGAAACTACCGTATCTTATAAAGTATCTGGTCATGATAGCTCTCTTGTCGTGAAACTACCGTATTTTATAAAGTATCTGGTCATGATAGCTGTCTTGTCGTGAAACTACCGTATCTTATAAAGTATCTGGTCATGATAGATGTCTTGTCGTGAAACTACCGTATCTTATACGGTATCTGGTCATGATAGATGTCTTGTCGTGAAACTACCGTATCTTATAAAGTATCTGGTCATGATAGCTGTCTTGTCGTGAAACTACCGTATCTTATAAAGTATCTGGTCATGATAGCTGTCTTGTCGTGAAACTACCGTATCGTATAAAGTATCTGGTCATGATAGCTGTCTTGTCGTGAAACTACCGTATCTTATAAATATCTGGTCATGATAGCTGTCTTGTTGTGAAACTACCGTATCTTATAAAGTATCTGGTCATGATAGCTGTCTTGTCGTGAAACTACCGTATCTTATAAAGTATCTGGTCATGATAGCTGTCTTGTCGTGAAACTACCGTATCTTATAAAGTATCTGGTCATGATAGCTGTCTTTTCGTGAAACTACCGTATCTTATAAAGTATCTGGTCATGATAGCTGTCTTGTCGTGAAACTACCGTATCGTATAAAGTATCTGGTCATGATAGCTGTCTTGTCGTGAAACTACCGTATCTTATAAAGTATCTGGTCATGATAGCTGTCTTGTCGTGAAACTACCGTATTTTATAAAGTATCTGGTCATGATAGCTGTCTTGTCGTGAAACTACCGTATTTCATAAAGTATCTGGTCATGATATCTGTCTTGTCGTGAAACTACCGTATCTTATAAAGTATCTGGTCATGATAGATGTCTTGTCGTGAAACTACCGTATCTTATAAAGTATCTGGTCATGATAGCTGTCTTGTCATGAAAATACCGTATCTTATACGGTATCTGGTCATGATAGCTGTCTTGTCGTGAAACTACCGTATCTTATAAAGTATCTGGTCATGATAGATGTCTTGTCGTGAAACTACCGTATCTTATAAAGTATCTGGTCATGATAGCTGTCTTGTCGTGAAACTACCGTATCTTATAAAGTATCTGGTCATGATAGCTGTCTTGTCGTGAAACTACCGTATCTTATAAAGTATCTGGTCATGATAGCTGTCTTTTCGTGAAACTACCGTATCTTATAAAGTATCTGGTCATGATAGCTGTCTTGTCGTGAAACTACCGTATCGTATAAAGTATCTGGTCATGATAGCTGTCTTGTCGTGAAACTACCGTATCTTATAAAGTATCTGGTCATGATAGCTGTCTTGTCATGAAACTACCGTATCTTATAAAGTATCTGGTCATGATAGCTGTCTTGTCGTGAAACTACCGTATCTTATAAAGTATCTGGTCATGATAGCTGTCTTGTCGTGAAACTACCGTATCTTATAAAGTATCTGGTCATGATAGCTGTCTTGTCGTGAAACTACCGTATCTTATAAAGTATCTGGTCATGATAGCTGTCTTGTCGTGAAACTACCGTATCTTATACGGTATCTGGTCATGATAGCTGTCTTGTCGTGAAACTAACGTATCTTATAAAGTATCTGGTCATGATATCTGTCTTGTCGTGAAACTACCGTATCGTATAAAGTATCTGGTCATGATAGCTGTCTTGTCGTGAAACTACCGTATCTTATAAAGTATCTGGTCATGATAGCTGTCTTGTCGTGAAACTACCGTATCTTATAAAGTATCTGGTCATTATAGCTGTCTTGTCGTGAAACTACCGTATCTTATAAAGTATCTGGTCATGATAGATGTCTTGTCGTGAAACTACCGTATCTTATAAAGTATCTGGTCATGATAGCTGTCTTGTCGTGAAACTACCGTATCTTATAAAGTATCTGGTCATGATAGCTGTCTTGTCGTGAAACTACCGTATCTTATAAAGTATCTGGTCATGATAGCTGTCTTGTCGTGAAACTACCGTATCTTATAAAGTATCTGGTCATGATAGCTGTCTTGTCGTGAAACTACCGTATCTTATAAAGTATCTGGTCATGATAGCTGTCTTGTCGTGAAACTACCGTATCTTATAAAGTATCTGGTCATGATAGCTGTCTTGTCGTGAAACTACCGTATCTTATAAAGTATCTGGTCATGATAGCTGTCTTGTCGTGAAACTACCGTATCTTATACGGTATCTGGTCATGATAGCTGTCTTGTCGTGAAACTACCGTATCTTATAAAGTATCTGGTCATGATAGCTGTCTTGTCGTGAAACTACCGTATCTTATAAAGTATCTGGTCATGATAGCTGTCTTGTCGTGAAACTACCGTATCTTATACGGTATCTGGTCATGATAGCTGTCTTGTCGTGAAACTACCGTATCTTATAAAGTATCTGGTCATGATAGCTGTCTTGTCGTGAAACTACCGTATCTTATAAAGTATCTGGTCATGATAGCTGTCTTGTCGTGAAACTACCGTATCTTATACGGTATCTGGTCATGATAGCTGTCTTGTCGTGAAACTACCGTATCTTATAAAGTATCTGGTCATGATAGTTGTCTTGTCGTGAAACTACCGTATCTTATAAAGTATCTGGTCATGATAGCTGTCTTGTCGTGAAACTACCGTATCTTATAAAGTATCTGGTCATGATAGTTGTCTTGTCGTGAAACTACCGTATCTTATAAAGTATCTGGTCATGATAGCTGTCTTGTCGTGAAACTACCGTATCTTATACGGTATCTGGTCATGATAGCTGTCTTGTCGTGAAACTACCGTATCGTATAAAGTATCTGGTCATGATAGCTGTCTTGTCGTGAAACTACCGTATCTTATAAAGTATCTGGTCATGATAGCTGTCTTGTCGTGAAACTACCATATCTTATACGGTATCTGGTCATGATAGCTCTCTTGTCGTGAAAGTACCGTATCTTATAAAGTATCTGGTCATGATAGCTGTCTTGTCGTGAAACTACCGTATCTTATAAAGTATCTGGTCATGATAGCTGTCTTGTCGTGAAACTACCGTATCTTATAAAGTATCTGGTCATGATAGCTGTCTTGTCGTGAAACTACCGTATCTTATAAAGTATCTGGTCATGATAGCTGTCTTGTCGTGAAACTACCGTATCTTATAAAGTATCTGGTCATGATAGCTGTCTTGTCGTGAAACTACCGTATCTTATAAAGTATCTGGTCATGATAGCTGTCTTGTCGTGAAACTACCGTATCTTATAAAGTATCTGGTCATGATAGCTGTCTTGTCGTGAAACTACCGTATCTTATACAGTATCTGGTCATGATAGCTGTCTTGTCGTGAAACTACCGTATCTTATAAAGTATCTGGTCATGATAGCTGTCTTGTCGTGAAACTACCGTATCTTATACGGTATCTGGTCATGATAGCTGTCTTGTCGTGAAACTACCGTATCTTATAAAGTATCTGGTCATGATAGCTGTCTTGTCGTGAAACTACCGTATCTTATAAAGTATCTGGTCATGATAACTGTCTTGTCGTGAAACTACCGTATCTTGTACGGTATCTGGTCATGATAGCTCTCTTGTCGTGAAACTACCGTATCTTATAAAGTATCTGGTCATGATAGCTGTCTTGTCGTGAAACTACCGTATCTTATAAAGTATCTGGTCATGATAGCTATCTTGTCGTGAAACTACCGTATCTTATAAAGTATCTGGTCATGATAGCTGTCTTGTCGTGAAACTACCGTATCTTATAAAGTATCTGGTCATCATAGCTGTCTTGTCGTGAAACTACCGTATCTTATAAAGTATCTGGTCATGATAGCTGTCTTGTCGTGAAACTACCGTATATTATAAAGTATCTGGTCATGATAGCTGTCTTGTCGTGAAACTACCGTATCTTATAAAGTATCTGGTCATGATTACTGTCTTGTCGTGAAACTACCGTATCTTATACGATATCTGGTCATGATAGCTGTCTTGTCGTGAAACTACCGTATCTTATAAAGTATCTGGTCATGATAGCTGTCTTGTCGTGAAACTACCGTATCTTATAAAGTATCTGGTCATGATAGCTGTCTTGTCGTGAAACTACCGTATCTTATACGATATCTGGTCATGATAGATGTCTTGTCGTGAAACTACCGTATCTTATAAAGTATCTGGTCATGATAGCTGTCTTGTCGTGAAACTACCGTATCTTATACGGTATCTGGTCATGATAGCTGTCTTGTCGTGAAACTACCGTATCTTATAAAGTATCTGGTCATGATAGCTGTCTTGTCGTGAAACTACCGTATCTTATAAAGTATCTGGTCATGATAGCTGTCTTGTCGTGAAACTACCTTATCTTATACGGTATCTGGTCATGATAGCTGTCTTGTCGTGAAACTACCGTATCTTATAAAGTATCTGGTCATGATAGCTGTCTTGTCGTGAAACTACCGTATCTTATAAAGTATCTGGTCATGATAGCTGTCTTGTCGTGAAACTACCGTATCTTATACGGTATCTGGTCATGATAGCTGTCTTGTCGTGAAACTACCGTATCTTATAAAGTATCTGGTCATGATAGTTGTCTTGTCGTGAAACTACCGTATCTTTTAAAGTATCTGGTCATGATAGCTGTCTTGTCGTGAAACTACCGTATCTTATAAAGTATCTGGTCATGATAGTTGTCTTGTCGTGAAACTACCGTATCTTATAAAGTATCTGGTCATGATAGCTGTCTTGTCGTGAAACTACCGTATCTTATACGGTATCTGGTCATGATAGCTGTCTTGTCGTGAAACTACCGTATCGTATAAAGTATCTGGTCATGATAGCTGTCTTGTCGTGAAACTACCGTATCTTATAAAGTATCTGGTCATGATAGCTGTCTTGTCGTGAAACTACCGTATCTTATAAAGTATCTGGTCATGATAGCTGTCTTGTCGTGAAACTACCGTATCTTATAAAGTATCTGGTCATGATAGCTGTCTTGTCGTGAAACTACCGTATCTTATAAAGTATCTGGTCATGATAGCTGTCTTGTCGTGAAACTACCGTATCTTATAAAGTATCTGGTCATGATAGCTGTCTTGTCGTGAAACTACCGTATCTTATAAAGTATCTGGTCATGATAGCTGTCTTGTCGTGAAACTACCGTATCTTATACGGTATCTGGTCATGATAGCTGTCTTGTCGTGAAACTACCGTATCTTATAAAGTATCTGGTCATGATAGCTGTCTTGTCGTGAAACTACCGTATCTTATACGGTATCTGGTCATGATAGCTGTCTTGTCGTGAAACTACCGTATCTTATAAAGTATCTGGTCATGATAGCTGTCTTGTCGTGAAACTACCGTATCTTATAAAGTATCTGGTCATGATAGCTGTCTTGTCGTGAAACTACCGTATCTTATACGGTATCTGGTCATGATAGCTCTCTTGTCGTGAAACTACCGTATCTTATAAAGTATCTGGTCATGATAGCTGTCTTGTCGTGAAACTACCGTATCTTATAAAGTATCTGGTCATGATAGCTGTCTTGTCGTGAAACTACCGTATCTTATAAAGTATCTGGTCATGATAGCTGTCTTGTCGTGAAACTACCGTATCTTATAAAGTATCTGGTCATCATAGCTGTCTTGTCGTGAAACTACCGTATCTTATAAAGTATCTGGTCATGATAGCTGTCTTGTCGTGAAACTACCGTATCTTATAAAGTATCTGGTCATGATAGCTGTCTTGTCGTGAAACTACCGTATCTTATAAAGTATCTGGTCATGATTACTGTCTTGTCGTGAAACTACCGTATCTTATACGATATCTGGTCATGATAGCTGTCTTGTCGTGAAACTACCGTATCTTATAAAGTATCTGGTCATGATAGCTGTCTTGTCGTGAAACTACCGTATCTTATAAAGTATCTGGTCATGATAGCTGTCTTGTCGTGAAACTACCGTATCTTATACGGTATCTGGTCATGATAGCTGTCTTGTCGTGAAACTACCGTATCTTATAAAGTATCTGGTCATGATAGTTGTCTTGTCGTGAAACTACCGTATCTTATAAAGTATCTGGTCATGATAGCTGTCTTGTCGTGAAACTACCGTATCTTATAAAGTATCTGGTCATGATAGTTGTCTTGTCGTGAAACTACCGTATCTTATAAAGTATCTGGTCATGATAGCTGTCTTGTCGTGAAACTACCGTATCTTATACGGTATCTGGTCATGATAGCTGTCTTGTCGTGAAACTACCGTATCGTATAAAGTATCTGGTCATGATAGCTGTCTTGTCGTGAAACTACCGTATCTTATACGGTATCTGGTCATGATAGCTGTCTTGTCGTGAAACTACCGTATCTTATACGATATCTGGTCATGATAGATGTCTTGTCGTGAAACTACCGTATCTTATAAAGTATCTGGTCATGATAGCTGTCTTGTCGTGAAACTACCGTATCTTATACGGTATCTGGTCATGATAGCTGTCTTGTCGTGAAACTACCGTATCTTATAAAGTATCTGGTCATGATAGCTCTCTTGTCGTGAAACTACCGTATCTTATACGATATCTGGTCATGATAGCTGTCTTGTCGTGAAACTACCGTATCTTATAAAGTATCTGGTCATGATAGATGTATTGTCGTGAAACTACCGTATCTTATAAAGTATTTGGTCATGATAGGTGTATTGTCGTGAAACTACCGTATCTTATAAAGTATCTGGTCATCATAGCTGTCTTGTCGTGAAACTACCGTATCTTATAAAGTATCTGGTCATGATAGCTGTCTTGTCGTGAAACTACCGTATCTTATAAAGTATCTGGTCATGATAGCTGTCTTGTCGTGAAACTACCGTATCTTATAAAGTATCTGGTCATGATAGCTGTCTTGTCGTGAAACTACCGTATCTTATAAAGTATCTGGTCATGATAGATGTCTTGTCGTGAAACTACCGTATCTTATAAAGTATCTGGTCATGATAGTTGTCTTGTCGTGAAACTACCGTATCTTATACGGTATCTGGTCATGATAGATGTCTTGTCGTGAAACTACCGTATTTTATAAAGTATCTGGTCATGATAGCTGTCTTGTCGTGAAACTACCGTATCTTATAAAGTATCTGGTCATGATAGCTGTCTTGTCGTGAAACTACCGTATATTATACGATATCTGGTCATGATAGCTGTCTTGTCGTGAAACTACCGTATCTTATAAAGTATCTGGTCATGATAGCTGTCTTGTCGTGAAACTACCGTATCTTATAAAGTATCTGGTCATGATAGCTGTCTTGTCGTGAAACTATCGTATCTTATAAAGTATCTGGTCATGATAGCTGTCTTGTCGTGAAACTACCGTATCTTATAAAGTATCTGGTCATGATAGCTGTCTTGTCGTGAAACTACCGTATCTTATAATGTATCTGGTCATGATAGCTGTCTTGTCGTGAAACTACCGTATCTTATAAAGTATCTGGTCATGATAGCTGTCTTGTCGTGAAACTACCGTATCTTATAAAGTATCTGGTCATGATAGATGTCTTGTCGTGAAAATACCGTATCTTATAAAGTATCTGGTCATGATAGCTGTATTGTCGTGAAACTACCGTATCTTATACGATATATGGTCATGATAGCTGTCTTGTCGTGAAACTACCGTATCTTATAAAGTATCTGGTCATGATAGCTGTCTTGTCGTGAAACTACCGTATCTTATAAAGTATCTGGTCATGATAGCTGTCTTGTCGTGAAACTACCGTATCTTATAAAGTATCTGGTCATGATAGCTGTCTTGTCGTGAAACTACCGTATCTTATAAAGTATCTGGTCATGATAGCTGTCTTGTCGTGAAACTACCGTATCTTATAAAGTATCTGGTCATGATAGATGTCTTGTCGTGAAAATACCGTATCTTATAAAGTATCTGGTCATGATAGCTGTATTGTCGTGAAACTACCGTATCTTATAAAGTATCTGGTCATGATAGCTGTATTGTCGTGAAACTACCGTATCTTATAAAGTATCTGGTCATGATAGCTGTCTTGTCGTGAAACTACCGTATCTTATAAAGTATCTGGTCATGATAGCTGTCTTGTCGTGAAACTACCGTATCTTATAAAGTATCTGGTCATGATAGCTGTCTTGTCGTGAAACTACCGTATCTTATACGATATCTGGTCATGATAGCTGTCTTGTCGTGAAACTACCGTATCTTATAAAGTATCTGGTCATGATAGCTCTCTTGTCGTGAAACTACCGTATCTTATAAAGTATCTGGTCATGATAGCTGTCTTGTCGTGAAACTACCGTATCTTATACGGTATCTGGTCATGATAGCTGTCTTGTCGTGAAACTACCGTATCTTATAAAGTATCTGGTCATGATAGCTGTCTTGTCGTGAAACTACCGTATCTTATAAAGTATCTGGTCATGATAGCTGTCTTGTCGTGAAACTACCGTATCTTATAAAGTATCTGGTCATGATAGCTGTCTTGTCGTGAAACTACCGTATCTTATAAAGTATCTGGTCATGATAGCTGTCTTGTCGTGAAACTACCGTATCTTATAAAGTATCTGGTCATGATAGCTGTCTTGTCGTGAAACTACCGTATCTTATAAAGTATCTGGTCATGATAGCTGTCTTGTCGTGAAACTACCGTATCTTATAAAGTATCTGGTCATGATAGCTGTCTTGTCTTGAAACTACCGTATCTTATACGGTATCTGGTCATGATAGCTGTCTTGTCGTGAAACTACCGTATCTTATAAAGTATCTGGTCATGATAGCTGTCTTGTCGTGAAACTACCGTATCTTATAAAGTATCTGGTCATGATAGCTGTCTTGTCATGAAACTACCGTATATTATAAAGTATCTGGTCATGGTAGCTGTCTTGTCGTGAAACTACCGTATCTTATAAAGTATCTGGTCATGATAGCTGTCTTGTCGTGAAACTACCGTATCTTATAAAGTATCTGGTCATGATAGCTGTCTTGTCGTGAAACTACCGTATCTTATACGATATCTGGTCATGATAGCTGTCTTGTCGTGAAACTACCGTATCTTATACGATATCTGGTCATGATAGCTGTCTTGTCGTGAAACTACCGTATCTTATAAAGTATCTGGTCATGATAGCTCTCTTGTCGTGAAACTACCGTATCTTATAAAGTATCTGGTCATGATAGCTGTCTTGTCGTGAAAATACCGTATCTTATAAAGTATCTGGTCATGATAGTTGTCTTGTCGTGAAACTACCGTATCTTATAAAGTATCTGGTCATGATAGATGTCTTGTCGTGAAACTACCGTATCTTATAAAGTATCTGGTCATGATAGCTGTCTTGTCGTGAAACTACCGTATCTTATAAAGTATCTGGTCATGATAGCTGTCTTGTCGTGAAACTACCGTATCTGGTCATGATAGCTGTTTTGTCGTGAAACTACCGTATCTTATAAAGTATCTGGTCATGATAGCTGTCTTGTCGTGAAACTACCGTATCTTATACGGTATCTGGTCATGATAGCTGTCTTGTCGTGAAACTACCGTATCTTATAAAGTATCTGGTCATGATAGCTGTCTTGTCGTGAAACTACCGTATCTTATAAAGTATCTGGTCATGATAGCTGTCTTGTCGTGAAACTACCGTATCTTATAAAGTATCTGGTCATGATAGCTGTCTTGTCGTGAAACTACCGTATCTTATAAAGTATCTGGTCATGATAGCTGTCTTGTCGTGAAACTACCGTATCTTATAAAGTATCTGGTCATGATAGCTGTCTTGTCGTGAAACTACCGTATCTTATAAAGTATCTGGTCATGATAGCTGTCTTGTCGTGAAACTACCGTATCTTATAAAGTATCTGGTCATGATAGCTGTCTTGTCGTGAAACTACCGTATCTTATAAAGTATCTGGTCATGATAGCTGTCTTGTCGTGAAACTACCGTATCTTATAAAGTATCTGGTCATGATAGCTGTCTTGTCGTGAAACTACCGTATCTTATAAAGTATCTGGTCATGATAGCTGTCTTGTCGTGAAACTACCGTATCTTATAAAGTATCTGGTCATGATAGCTGTCTTGTCTTGAAACTACCGTATCTTATACGGTATCTGGTCATGATAGCTGTCTTGTCGTGAAACTACCGTATCTTATAAAGTATCTGGTCATGATAGCTGTCTTGTCGTGAAACTACCGTATCTTATAAAGTATCTGGTCATGATAGCTGTCTTGTCATGAAACTACCGTATATTATAAAGTATCTGGTCATGGTAGCTGTCTTGTCGTGAAACTACCGTATCTTATAAAGTATCTGGTCATGATAGCTGTCTTGTCGTGAAACTACCGTATCTTATAAAGTATCTGGTCATGATAGATGTCTTGTCGTGAAACTACCGTATCTTATAAAGTATCTGGTCATGATAGCTGTCTTGTCGTGAAACTACCGTATCTTATAAAGTATCTGGTCATGATAGCTGTCTTGTCGTGAAACTACCGTATCTGGTCATGATAGCTGTTTTGTCGTGAAACTACCGTATCTTATAAAGTATCTGGTCATGATAGCTGTCTTGTCGTGAAACTACCGTATCTTATACGGTATCTGGTCATGATAGCTGTCTTGTCGTGAAACTACCGTATCTTATAAAGTATCTGGTCATGATAGCTGTCTTGTCGTGAAACTACCGTATCTTATAAAGTATCTGGTCATGATAGCTGTCTTGTCGTGAAACTACCGTATCTTATAAAGTATCTGGTCATGATAGCTGTCTTGTCGTGAAACTACCGTATCTTATAAAGTATCTGGTCATGATAGATGTCTTGTCGTGAAACTACCGTATCTTATAAAGTATCTGGTCATGATAGTTGTCTTGTCGTGAAACTACCGTATCTTATACGGTATCTGGTCATGATAGATGTCTTGTCGTGAAACTACCGTATTTTATAAAGTATCTGGTCATGATAGCTGTCTTGTCGTGAAACTACCGTATCTTATAAAGTATCTGGTCATGATAGCTGTCTTGTCGTGAAACTACCGTATATTATACGATATCTGGTCATGATAGCTGTCTTGTCGTGAAACTACCGTATCTTATAAAGTATCTGGTCATGATAGCTGTCTTGTCGTGAAACTACCGTATCTTATAAAGTATCTGGTCATGATAGCTGTCTTGTCGTGAAACTACCGTATCTTATAAAGTATCTGGTCATGATAGCTGTCTTGTCGTGAAACTACCGTATCTTATAAAGTATCTGGTCATGATAGCTGTCTTGTCGTGAAACTACCGTATCTTATAATGTATCTGGTCATGATAGCTGTCTTGTCGTGAAACTACCGTATCTTATAAAGTATCTGGTCATGATAGCTGTCTTGTCGTGAAACTACCGTATCTTATAAAGTATCTGGTCATGATAGATGTCTTGTCGTGAAAATACCGTATCTTATAAAGTATCTGGTCATGATAGCTGTATTGTCGTGAAACTACCGTATCTTATACGATATATGGTCATGATAGCTGTCTTGTCGTGAAACTACCGTATCTTATAAAGTATCTGGTCATGATAGCTGTCTTGTCGTGAAACTACCGTATCTTATAAAGTATCTGGTCATGATAGCTGTCTTGTCGTGAAACTACCGTATCTTATAAAGTATCTGGTCATGATAGCTGTCTTGTCGTGAAACTACCGTATCTTATAAAGTATCTGGTCATGATAGCTGTCTTGTCGTGAAACTACCGTATCTTATAAAGTATCTGGTCATGATAGATGTCTTGTCGTGAAAATACCGTATCTTATAAAGTATCTGGTCATGATAGCTGTATTGTCGTGAAACTACCGTATCTTATAAAGTATCTGGTCATGATAGCTGTATTGTCGTGAAACTACCGTATCTTATAAAGTATCTGGTCATGATAGCTGTCTTGTCGTGAAACTACCGTATCTTATAAAGTATCTGGTCATGATAGCTGTCTTGTCGTGAAACTACCGTATCTTATAAAGTATCTGGTCATGATAGCTGTCTTGTCGTGAAACTACCGTATCTTATACGATATCTGGTCATGATAGCTGTCTTGTCGTGAAACTACCGTATCTTATAAAGTATCTGGTCATGATAGCTCTCTTGTCGTGAAACTACCGTATCTTATAAAGTATCTGGTCATGATAGCTGTCTTGTCGTGAAACTACCGTATCTTATACGGTATCTGGTCATGATAGCTGTCTTGTCGTGAAACTACCGTATCTTATAAAGTATCTGGTCATGATAGCTGTCTTGTCGTGAAACTACCGTATCTTATAAAGTATCTGGTCATGATAGCTGTCTTGTCGTGAAACTACCGTATCTTATAAAGTATCTGGTCATGATAGCTGTCTTGTCGTGAAACTACCGTATCTTATAAAGTATCTGGTCATGATAGCTGTCTTGTCTTGAAACTACCGTATCTTATAAAGTATCTGGTCATGATAGCTGTCTTGTCGTGAAACTACCGTATCTTATAAAGTATCTGGTCATGATAGCTGTCTTGTCGTGAAACTACCGTATCTTATAAAGTATCTGGTCATGATAGCTGTCTTGTCTTGAAACTACCGTATCTTATACGGTATCTGGTCATGATAGCTGTCTTGTCGTGAAACTACCGTATCTTATAAAGTATCTGGTCATGATAGCTGTCTTGTCGTGAAACTACCGTATCTTATAAAGTATCTGGTCATGATAGCTGTCTTGTCATGAAAATACCGTATATTATAAAGTATCTGGTCATGGTAGCTGTCTTGTCGTGAAACTACCGTATCTTATAAAGTATCTGGTCATGATAGCTGTCTTGTCGTGAAACTACCGTATCTTATAAAGTATCTGGTCATGATAGCTGTCTTGTCGTGAAACTACCGTATCTTATACGATATCTGGTCATGATAGCTGTCTTGTCGTGAAACTACCGTATCTTATAAAGTATCTGGTCATGATAGCTCTCTTGTCGTGAAACTACCGTATCTTATAAAGTATCTGGTCATGATAGCTGTCTTGTCGTGAAAATACCGTATCTTATAAAGTATCTGGTCATGATAGTTGTCTTGTCGTGAAACTACCGTATCTTATAAAGTATCTGGTCATGATAGATGTCTTGTCGTGAAACTACCGTATCTTATAAAGTATCTGGTCATGATAGCTGTCTTGTCGTGAAACTACCGTATCTTATAAAGTATCTGGTCATGATAGCTGTCTTGTCGTGAAACTACCGTATCTGGTCATGATAGCTGTTTTGTCGTGAAACTACCGTATCTTATAAAGTATCTGGTCATGATAGCTGTCTTGTCGTGAAACTACCGTATCTTATACGGTATCTGGTCATGATAGCTGTCTTGTCGTGAAACTACCGTATCTTATAAATTATCTGGTCATGATAGCTGTCTTGTCGTGAAACTACCGTATCTTATAAAGTATCTGGTCATGATAGCTGTCTTGTCGTGAAACTACCGTATCTTATAAAGTATCTGGTCATGATAGCTGTCTTGTCGTGAAACTACCGTATCTTATAAAGTATCTGGTCATGATAGCTGTCTTGTCGTGAAACTACCGTATCTTATACGGTATCTGGTCATGATAGCTGTCTTGTCGTGAAACTACCGTATCTTATAAAGTATCTGGTCATGATAGCTGTCTTGTCGTGAAACTACCGTATCTTATAAAGTATCTGGTCATGATAGCTGTCTTGTCGTGAAACTACCGTATCTTATAAAGTATCTGGTCATGATAGCTGTCTTGTCGTGAAACTACCGTATCTTATAAAGTATCTGGTCATGATAGCTGTCTTGTCGTGAAATTACCGTATCTTATAAAGTATCTGGTCATGATAGCTGTCTTGTCGTGAAACTACCGTATCTTATAAAGTATCTGGTCATGATAGCTGTCTTGTCGTGAAACTACCGTATCTTATAAAGTATCTGGTCATGATAGCTGTCTTGTCGTGAAACTACCGTATCTTATAAAGTATCTGGTCATGATAGCTGTCTTGTCGTGAAACTACCGTATCTTATAAAGTATCTGGTCATGATAGCTGTCTTGTCGTGAAACTACCGTATCTTATACGGTATCTGGTCATGATAGCTGTCTTGTCGTGAAACTACCGTATCTTATAAAGTATCTGGTCATGATAGCTGTCTTGTCGTGAAACTACCGTATCTTATAAAGTATCTGGTCATGATAGCTGTATTGTCGTGAAACTACCGTATCTTATAAAGTATCTGGTCATGATAGCTGTCTTGTCGTGAAACTACCGTATCTTATAAAGTATCTGGTCATGATAGCTGTCTTGTCGTGAAACTACCGTATCTTATAAAGTATCTGGTCATGATAGCTGTCTTGTCGTGAAACTACCGTATCTTATACGGTATCTGGTCATGATAGCTGTCTTGTCGTGAAACTACCGTATCTTATAAAGTATCTGGTCATGATAGCTCTCTTGTCGTGAAACTACCGTATCTTATAAAGTATCTGGTCATGATAGCTGTCTTGTCGTGAAACTACCGTATCTTATAAAGTATCTGGTCATGATAGCTGTCTTGTCGTGAAACTACCGTATCTTATAAAGTATCTGGTCATGATAGCTGTCTTGTCGTGAAACTACCGTATCTTATAAAGTATCTGGTCATGATAGCTGTCTTGTCGTGAAACTACCGTATCTTATAAAGTATCTGGTCATGATAGCTGTCTTGTCGTGAAACTACCGTATCTTATAAAGTATCTGGTCATGATAGCTGTCTTGTCGTGAAACTACCGTATCTTATAAAGTATCTGGTCATGATAGCTGTCTTGTCGTGAAACTACCGTATCTTATAAAGTATCTGGTCATGATAGCTGTCTTGTCGTGAAACTACCGTATCTTATAAAGTATCTGGTCATGATAGCTGTCTTGTCGTGAAACTACCGTATCTTATAAAGTATCTGGTCATGATAGCTATCTTGTCGTGAAACTACCGTATCTTATAAAGTATCTGGTCATGATAGCTGTCTTGTCGTGAAACTACCGTATCTTATAAAGTATCTGGTCATGATAGATGTCTTGTCGTGAAACTACCGTATCTTATACGATATCTGGTCATGATAGTTGTCTTGTCGTGAAACTACCGTATCTTATAAAGTATCTGGTCATGATAGCTGTCTTGTCGTGAAACTACCGTATCTTATAAAGTATCTGGTCATGATAGCTGTCTTGTCGTGAAACTACCGTATCTTATAAAGTATCTGGTCATGATAGATGTCTTGTCGTGAAACTACCGTATATTATACGATATCTGGTCATGATAGCTGTCTTGTCGTGAAACTACCGTATCTTATAAAGTATCTGGTCATGATAGCTGTCTTGTCGTGAAACTACCGTATCTTATAAAGTATCTGGTCATGATAGCTGTCTTGTCGTGAAACTACCGTATCTTATAAAGTATCTGGTCATGATAGCTGTCTTGTCGTGAAACTACCGTATCTTATAAAGTATCTGGTCATGATAGCTGTCTTGTCGTGAAACTACCGTATCTTATAATGTATCTGGTCATGATAGCTGTCTTGTCGTGAAACTACCGTATCTTATAAAGTATCTGGTCATGATAGCTGTCTTGTCGTGAAACTACCGTATCTTATAAAGTATCTGGTCATGATAGATGTCTTGTCGTGAAAATACCGTATCTTATAAAGTATCTGGTCATGATAGCTGTATTGTCGTGAAACTACCGTATCTTATACGATATATGGTCATGATAGCTGTCTTGTCGTGAAACTACCGTATCTTATAAAGTATCTGGTCATGATAGCTGTCTTGTCGTGAAACTACCGTATCTTATAAAGTATCTGGTCATGATAGCTGTCTTGTCGTGAAACTACCGTATCTTATAAAGTATCTGGTCATGATAGCTGTCTTGTCGTGAAACTACCGTATCTTATAAAGTATCTGGTCATGATAGCTGTCTTGTCGTGAAACTACCGTATCTTATAAAGTATCTGGTCATGATAGCTGTCTTGTCGTGAAACTACCGTATCTTATAAAGTATCTGGTCATGATAGCTGTCTTGTCGTGAAACTACCGTATCTTATAAAGTATCTGGTCATGATAGCTGTCTTGTCGTGAAACTACCGTATCTTATACGGTATCTGGTCATGATAGCTCTCTTGTCGTGAAACTACCGTATCTTATAAAGTATCTGGTCATGATAGCTGTCTTGTCGTGAAACTACCGTATCTTATAAAGTATCTGGTCATGATAGCTGTCTTGTCGTGAAACTACCGTATCTTATAAAGTATCTGGTCATGATAGCTGTCTTGTCGTGAAACTACCGTATCTTATAAAGTATCTGGTCATCATAGCTGTCTTGTCGTGAAACTACCGTATCTTATAAAGTATCTGGTCATGATAGCTGTCTTGTCGTGAAACTACCGTATCTTATAAAGTATCTGGTCATGATAGCTGTCTTGTCGTGAAACTACCGTATCTTATAAAGTATCTGGTCATGATTACTGTCTTGTCGTGAAACTACCGTATCTTATACGATATCTGGTCATGATAGCTGTCTTGTCGTGAAACTACCGTATCTTATAAAGTATCTGGTCATGATAGCTGTCTTGTCGTGAAACTACCGTATCTTATAAAGTATCTGGTCATGATAGCTGTCTTGTCGTGAAACTACCGTATCTTATACGATATCTGGTCATGATAGATGTCTTGTCGTGAAACTACCGTATCTTATAAAGTATCTGGTCATGATAGCTGTCTTGTCGTGAAACTACCGTATCTTATACGGTATCTGGTCATGATAGCTGTCTTGTCGTGAAACTACCGTATCTTATAAAGTATCTGGTCATGATAGCTCTCTTGTCGTGAAACTACCGTATCTTATACGATATCTGGTCATGATAGCTGTCTTGTCGTGAAACTACCGTATCTTATAAAGTATCTGGTCATGATAGATGTCTTGTCGTGAAACTACCGTATCTTATAAAGTATTTGGTCATGATAGGTGTATTGTCGTGAAACTACCGTATCTTATAAAGTATCTGGTCATCATAGCTGTCTTGTCGTGAAACTACCGTATCTTATAAAGTATCTGGTCATGATAGCTGTCTTGTCGTGAAACTACCGTATCTTATAAAGTATCTGGTCATGATAGCTGTCTTGTCGTGAAACTACCGTATCTTATAAAGTATCTGGTCATGATAGCTGTCTTGTCGTGAAACTACCGTATCTTATAAAGTATCTGGTCATGATAGATGTCTTGTCGTGAAACTACCGTATCTTATAAAGTATCTGGTCATGATAGTTGTCTTGTCGTGAAACTACCGTATCTTATACGGTATCTGGTCATGATAGATGTCTTGTCGTGAAACTACCGTATTTTATAAAGTATCTGGTCATGATAGCTGTCTTGTCGTGAAACTACCGTATCTTATAAAGTATCTGGTCATGATAGCTGTCTTGTCGTGAAACTACCGTATATTATACGATATCTGGTCATGATAGCTGTCTTGTCGTGAAACTACCGTATCTTATAAAGTATCTGGTCATGATAGCTGTCTTGTCGTGAAACTACCGTATCTTATAAAGTATCTGGTCATGATAGCTGTCTTGTCGTGAAACTACCGTATCTTATAAAGTATCTGGTCATGATAGCTGTCTTGTCGTGAAACTACCGTATCTTATAAAGTATCTGGTCATGATAGCTGTCTTGTCGTGAAACTACCGTATCTTATAATGTATCTGGTCATGATAGCTGTCTTGTCGTGAAACTACCGTATCTTATAAAGTATCTGGTCATGATAGCTGTCTTGTCGTGAAACTACCGTATCTTATAAAGTATCTGGTCATGATAGATGTCTTGTCGTGAAAATACCGTATCTTATAAAGTATCTGGTCATGATAGCTGTATTGTCGTGAAACTACCGTATCTTATACGATATATGGTCATGATAGCTGTCTTGTCGTGAAACTACCGTATCTTATAAAGTATCTGGTCATGATAGCTGTCTTGTCGTGAAACTACCGTATCTTATAAAGTATCTGGTCATGATAGCTGTCTTGTCGTGAAACTACTGTATCTTATAAAGTATCTGGTCATGATAGCTGTCTTGTCGTGAAACTACCGTATCTTATAAAGTATCTGGTCATGATAGCTGTCTTGTCGTGAAACTACCGTATCTTATAAAGTATCTGGTCATGATAGATGTCTTGTCGTGAAAATACCGTATCTTATAAAGTATCTGGTCATGATAGCTGTATTGTCGTGAAACTACCGTATCTTATAAAGTATCTGGTCATGATAGCTGTATTGTCGTGAAACTACCGTATCTTATAAAGTATCTGGTCATGATAGCTGTCTTGTCGTGAAACTACCGTATCTTATAAAGTATCTGGTCATGATAGCTGTCTTGTCGTGAAACTACCGTATCTTATAAAGTATCTGGTCATGATAGCTGTCTTGTCGTGAAACTACCGTATCTTATACGATATCTGGTCATGATAGCTGTCTTGTCGTGAAACTACCGTATCTTATAAAGTATCTGGTCATGATAGCTCTCTTGTCGTGAAACTACCGTATCTTATAAAGTATCTGGTCATGATAGCTGTCTTGTCGTGAAACTACCGTATCTTATACGGTATCTGGTCATGATAGCTGTCTTGTCGTGAAACTACCGTATCTTATAAAGTATCTGGTCATGATAGCTGTCTTGTCGTGAAACTACCGTATCTTATAAAGTATCTGGTCATGATAGCTGTCTTGTCGTGAAACTACCGTATCTTATAAAGTATCTGGTCATGATAGCTGTCTTGTCGTGAAACTACCGTATCTTATAAAGTATCTGGTCATGATAGCTGTCTTGTCGTTAAACTACCGTATCTTATAAAGTATCTGGTCATGATAGCTGTCTTGTCGTGAAACTACCGTATCTTATAAAGTATCTGGTCATGATAGCTGTCTTGTCGTGAAACTACCGTATCTTATAAAGTATCTGGTCATGATAGCTGTCTTGTCTTGAAACTACCGTATCTTATACGGTATCTGGTCATGATAGCTGTCTTGTCGTGAAACTACCGTATCTTATAAAGTATCTGGTCATGATAGCTGTCTTGTCGTGAAACTACCGTATCTTATAAAGTATCTGGTCATGATAGCTGTCTTGTCATGAAACTACCGTATATTATAAAGTATCTGGTCATGGTAGCTGTCTTGTCGTGAAACTACCGTATCTTATAAAGTATCTGGTCATGATAGCTGTCTTGTCGTGAAACTACCGTATCTTATAAAGTATCTGGTCATGATAGCTGTCTTGTCGTGAAACTACCGTATCTTATACGATATCTGGTCATGATAGCTGTCTTGTCGTGAAACTACCGTATCTTATAAAGTATCTGGTCATGATAGCTCTCTTGTCGTGAAACTACCGTATCTTATAAAGTATCTGGTCATGATAGCTGTCTTGTCGTGAAAATACCGTATCTTATAAAGTATCTGGTCATGATAGTTGTCTTGTCGTGAAACTACCGTATCTTATAAAGTATCTGGTCATGATAGATGTCTTGTCGTCAAACTACCGTATCTTATAAAGTATCTGGTCATGATAGCTGTATTGTCGTGAAACTACCGTATCTTATAAAGTATCTGGTCATGATAGCTGTCTTGTCGTGAAACTACCGTATCTGGTCATGATAGCTGTCTTGTCGTGAAACTACCGTATCTTATAAAGTATCTGGTCATGATAGCTGTCTTGTCGTGAAACTACCGTATCTTATACGGTATCTGGTCATGATAGCTGTCTTGTCGTGAAACTACCGTATCTTATAAATTATCTGGTCATGATAGCTGTCTTGTCGTGAAACTACCGTATCTTATAAAGTATCTGGTCATGATAGCTGTCTTGTCGTGAAACTACCGTATCTTATAAAGTATCTGGTCATGATAGCTGTCTTGTCGTGAAACTACCGTATCTTATAAAGTATCTGGTCATGATAGCTGTCTTGTCGTGAAACTACCGTATCTTATACGGTATCTGGTCATGATAGCTGTCTTGTCGTGAAACTACCGTATCTTATAAAGTATCTGGTCATGATAGCTGTCTTGTCGTGAAACTACCGTATCTTATAAAGTATCTGGTCATGATAGCTGTCTTGTCGTGAAACTACCGTATCTTATAAAGTATCTGGTCATGATAGCTGTCTTGTCGTGAAACTACCGTATCTTATAAAGTATCTGGTCATGATAGCTGTCTTGTCGTGAAATTACCGTATCTTATAAAGTATCTGGTCATGATAGCTGTCTTGTCGTGAAACTACCGTATCTTATAAAGTATCTGGTCATGATAGCTGTCTTGTCGTGAAACTACCGTATCTTATAAAGTATCTGGTCATGATAGCTGTCTTGTCGTGAAACTACCGTATCTTATAAAGTATCTGGTCATGATAGCTGTCTTGTCGTGAAACTACCGTATCTTATAAAGTATCTGGTCATGATAGCTGTCTTGTCGTGAAACTACCGTATCTTATACGGTATCTGGTCATGATAGCTGTCTTGTCGTGAAACTACCGTATCTTATAAAGTATCTGGTCATGATAGCTGTCTTGTCGTGAAACTACCGTATCTTATAAAGTATCTGGTCATGATAGCTGTATTGTCGTGAAACTACCGTATCTTATAAAGTATCTGGTCATGATAGCTGTCTTGTCGTGAAACTACCGTATCTTATAAAGTATCTGGTCATGATAGCTGTCTTGTCGTGAAACTACCGTATCTTATAAAGTATCTGGTCATGATAGCTGTCTTGTCGTGAAACTACCGTATCTTATACGGTATCTGGTCATGATAGCTGTCTTGTCGTGAAACTACCGTATCTTATAAAGTATCTGGTCATGATAGCTCTCTTGTCGTGAAACTACCGTATCTTATAAAGTATCTGGTCATGATAGCTGTCTTGTCGTGAAACTACCGTATCTTATAAAGTATCTGGTCATGATAGCTGTCTTGTCGTGAAACTACCGTATCTTATAAAGTATCTGGTCATGATAGCTGTCTTGTCGTGAAACTACCGTATCTTATAAAGTATCTGGTCATGATAGCTGTCTTGTCGTGAAACTACCGTATCTTATAAAGTATCTGGTCATGATAGCTGTCTTGTCGTGAAACTACCGTATCTTATAAAGTATCTGGTCATGATAGCTGTCTTGTCGTGAAACTACCGTATCTTATAAAGTATCTGGTCATGATAGCTGTCTTGTCGTGAAACTACCGTATCTTATAAAGTATCTGGTCATGATAGCTGTCTTGTCGTGAAACTACCGTATCTTATAAAGTATCTGGTCATGATAGCTGTCTTGTCGTGAAACTACCGTATCTTATAAAGTATCTGGTCATGATAGCTATCTTGTCGTGAAACTACCGTATCTTATAAAGTATCTGGTCATGATAGCTGTCTTGTCGTGAAACTACCGTATCTTATAAAGTATCTGGTCATGATAGATGTCTTGTCGTGAAACTACCGTATCTTATACGATATCTGGTCATGATAGTTGTCTTGTCGTGAAACTACCGTATCTTATAAAGTATCTGGTCATGATAGCTGTCTTGTCGTGAAACTACCGTATCTTATAAAGTATCTGGTCATGATAGCTGTCTTGTTGTGAAACTACCGTATCTTATAAAGTATCTGGTCATGATAGATGTCTTTTCGTGAAACTACCGTATCTTATACGATATCTGGTCATGATAGTTGTCTTGTCGTGAAACTACCGTATCTTATAAAGTATCTGGTCATGATAGATGTCTTGTCGTGAAACTACCGTATCTTATAAAGTATCTGGTCATCATAGCTGTCTTGTCGTGAAACTACCGTATCTTATACGGTATCTGGTCATGATAGCTGTCTTGTCGTGAAACTACCGTATATTATAAAGTATCTGGTCATGATAGCTGTCTTGTCGTGAAACTACCGTATCTTATAAAGTATCTGGTCATGATAGCTGTCTTATCGTGAAACTACCGTATCTTATACGGTATCTGGTCATGATAGCTGTCTTGTCGTGAAACTACCGTATCTTATACGGTATCTGGTCATGATAGCTGTCTTGTCGTGAAACTACCGTATCTTATAAAGTATCTGGTCATGATAGCTGTCTTGTCGTGAAACTACCGTATCTTATAAAGTATCTGGTCATGATAGCTGTCTTGTCGTGAAACTACCGTATATTATAAAGTATCTGGTCATGGTAGCTGTCTTGTCGTGAAACTACCGTATCTTATAAAGTATCTGGTCATGATTGCTGTCTTGTCGTGAAACTACCGTATCTTATAAAGTATCTGGTCATGATAGTTGTCTTGTCGTGAAACTACCGTATCTTATACGATATCTGGTCATGATAGTTGTCTTGTCGTGAAACTACCGTATCTTATAAAGTATCTGGTCATCATAGCTGTCTTGTCGTGAAACTACCGTATCTTATAAAGTATCTGGTCATGATAGCTGTCTTGTCGTGAAACTACCGTATCTTATAAAGTATCTGGTCATGATAGCTGTCTTGTCGTGAAACTACCGTATCTTATAAAGTATCTGGTCATGATAGCTGTCTTGTCGTGAAACTACCGTATCTTATAAAGTATCTGGTCATGATAGATGTCTTTTCGTGAAACTACCGTATCTTATAAAGTATCTGGTCATGATAGGTGTCTTGTCGTGAAACTACCGTATCTTATAAAGTATCTGGTCATGATAGCTGTCTTGTCGTGAAACTACCGTATCTTATACGATATCTGGTCATGATTGCTGTCTTGTCGTGAAACTACCGTATCTTATAAAGTATCTGGTCATGATAGCTCTCTTGTCGTGAAACTACCGTATCTTATAAAGTATCTGGTCATGATAGTTGTCTTGTCGTGAAACTACCGTATCTTATACGATATCTGGTCATGATAGCTGTCTTGTCGTGAAACTACCGTATCTTATAAAGTATCTGGTCATGATAGTTGTCTTGTCGTGAAACTACCGTATCTTATACGGTATCTGGTCATGATAGCTGTCTTGTCGTGAAACTACCGTATCGTATAAAGTATCTGGTCATGATAGCTGTCTTGTCGTGAAACTACCGTATCGTATAAAGTATCTGGTCATGATAGCTGTCTTGTCGTGAAACTACCGTATCTTATAAAGTATCTGGTCATGATAGCTGTCTTGTCGTGAAACTACCGTATCTTATAAAGTATCTGGTCATGATAGCTGTCTTGTCGTGAAACTACCGTATCTTATAAAGTATCTGGTCATGATAGCTGTCTTGTCGTGAAACTACCGTATCTTATAAAGTATCTGGTCATGATAGCTGTCTTGTCGTGAAACTACCGTATCTTATAAAGTATCTGGTCATGATAGCTGTATTGTCGTGAAACTACCGTATCTTATAAAGTATCTGGTCATGATAGCTGTCTTGTCGTGAAACTACCGTATCTTATAAAGTATCTGGTCATGATAGTTGTCTTGTCGTGAAATTACCGTATCTTATACGATATCTGGTCATGATAGCTCTCTTGTCGTGAAACTACCGTCTCTTATACGGTATCTGGTCATGATAGCTGTCTTGTCGTGAAACTACCGTATCTTATAAAGTATCTGGTCATGATAGCTGTCTTGTCGTGAAACTACCGTATCTTATAAAGTATCTGGTCATGATAGATGTCTTGTCGTGAAACTACCGTATCTTATAAAGTATCTGGTCATGATAGATGTCTTGTCTTGAAACTACCGTATCTTATAAAGTATCTGGTCATGATAGGTGTCTTGTCGTGAAACTACCGTATCTTATAAAGTATCTGGTCATGATAGATGTCTTGTCGTGAAACTACCGTATCTTATACGATATCTGGTCATGATAGTTGTCTTGTCGTGAAACTACCGTATCTTATAAAGTATCTGGTCATGATAGATGTCTTGTCGTGAAACTACCGTATCTTATAAAGTATCTGGTCATGATAGATGTCTTGTCTTGAAACTACCGTATCTTATAAAGTATCTGGTCATGATAGCTGTCTTGTCGTGAAACTACCGTATCTTATAAAGTATCTGGTCATGATAGCTGTGTTGTCGTGAAACTACCGTATCTTATAAAGTATCTGG
Source organism: Osedax fenrisi (assembly GCA_964019155.1). Lineage (NCBI taxonomy): Eukaryota > Metazoa > Annelida > Polychaeta > Sabellida > Siboglinidae > Osedax > Osedax fenrisi. The sequence goes on along the minus strand of OZ025246.1, from coordinate 5,926,667 downwards.
TCATGATAGATGTCTTGTCGTGAAAATACCGTATCTTATAAAGTATCTGGTCATGATAGCTGTATTGTCGTGAAACTACCGTATCTTATAAAGTATCTGGTCATGATAGCTGTCTTGTCGTGAAACTACCGTATCTTATACGATATCTGGTCATGATAGCTGTCTTGTCGTGAAACTACCGTATCTTATAAAGTATCTGGTCATGATAGCTGTCTTGTCGTGAAACTACCGTATCTTATAAAGTATCTGGTCATGATAGCTGTCTTGTCGTGAAACTACCGTATCTTATAAAGTATCTGGTCATGATAGCTGTCTTGTCGTGAAACTACCGTATCTTATACGGTATATGGTCATGATAGCTGTCTTGTCGTGAAACTACCGTATCTTATAAAGTATCTGGTCATGATAGCTGTCTTGTCGTGAAACTACCGTATCTTATAAAGTATCTGGTCATGATAGCTGTCTTGTCGTGAAACTACCGTATCTTATAAAGTATCTGGTCATGATAGCTGTCTTTTCGTGAAACTACCGTATCTTATAAAGTATCTGGTCATGATAGCTGTATTGTCGTGAAACTACCGTATCTTATAAAGTATCTGGTCATGATAGCTGTCTTGTCGTGAAACTACCGTATCTTATACGATATCTGGTCATGATAGCTGTCTTGTCGTGAAACTACCGTATCTTATAAAGTATCTGGTCATGATAGCTGTCTTGTCGTGAAACTACCGTATCTTATACGATATCTGGTCATGATAGCTGTCTTGTCGTGAAACTACCGTATCTTATAAAGTATCTGGTCATGATAGCTGTCTTGTCGTGAAACTACCGTATCTTATACGATATCTGGTCATGATAGCTGTCTTGTCGTGAAACTACCGTATCTTATAAAGTATCTGGTCATGATAGCTGTCTTGTCGTGAAACTACCGTATCTTATAAAGTATCTGGTCATGATAGCTGTCTTGTCGTGAAACTACCGTATCTTATAAAGTATCTGGTCATGATAGATGTCTTGTCGTGAAACTACCGTATCGTATAAAGTATCTGGTCATGATAGCTGTCTTGTCGTGAAACTACCGTATCTTATAAAGTATCTGGTCATGATAGCTGTCTTGTCGTGAAACTACCGTATCTTATAAAGTATCTGGTCATGATAGCTGTCTTGTCGTGAAACTACCGTATCTTATACGGTATATGGTCATGATAGCTGTCTTGTCGTGAAACTACCGTATCTTATAAAGTATCTGGTCATGATAGCTGTCTTGTCGTGAAACTACCGTATCTTATAAAGTATCTGGTCATGATAGCTGTCTTGTCGTGAAACTACCGTATCTTATACGGTATATGGTCATGATAGCTGTCTTGTCGTGAAACTACCGTATCTTATAAAGTATCTGGTCATGATAGATGTCTTGTCGTGAAACTACCGTATCTTATAAAGTATCTGGTCATGATAGCTCTCTTGTCGTGAAACTACCGTATCTTATAAAGTATCTGGTCATGATAGCTGTCTTGTCGTGAAACTACCGTATCTTATAAAGTATCTGGTCATGATAGCTGTCTTGTCGTGAAACTACCGTATCTTATAAAGTATCTGGTCATGATAGCTGTCTTTTCGTGAAACTACCGTATCTTATAAAGTATCTGGTCATGATAGCTGTATTGTCGTGAAACTACCGTATCTTATAAAGTATCTGGTCATGATAGCTGTCTTGTCGTGAAACTACCGTATCTTATAAAGTATCTGGTCATGATAGCTGTCTTGTCGTGAAACTACCGTATCTTATACGGTATCTGGTCATGATAGCTGTCTTGTCGTGAAACTACCGTATCTTATAAAGTATCTGGTCATGATAGCTGTCTTGTCGTGAAACTACCGTATCTTATAAAGTATCTGGTCATGATAGCTGTCTTGTCGTGAAACTACCGTATCTTATAAAGTATCTGGTCATGATAGTTGTCTTGTCGTGAAACTACCGTATCTTATAAAGTATCTGGTCATGATAGCTCTCTTGTCGTGAAACTACCGTATCTTATAAAGTATCTGGTCATGATAGCTGTCTTGTCGTGAAACTACCGTATCTTATAAAGTATCTGGTCATGATAGCTCTCTTGTCGTGAAACTACCGTATCTTATAAAGTATCTGGTCATGATAGCTGTCTTGTCGTGAAACTACCGTATCTTATAAAGTATCTGGTCATGATAGCTGTCTTGTCGTGAAACTACCGTATCTTATAAAGTATCTGGTCATGATAGGTGTCTTGTCGTGAAACTACCGTATCTTATAAAGTATCTGGTCATGATAGCTGTCTTGTCGTGAAACTACCGTATCTTATAAAGTATCTGGTCATGATAGCTGTCTTGTCGTGAAACTACCGTATCTTATAAAGTATCTGGTCATGATAGCTGTCTTGTCGTGAAACTACCGTATCTTATAAAGTATCTGGTCATGATAGCTGTCTTGTCGTTAAACTACCGTATCTTATAAAGTATCTGGTCATGATAGCTGTCTTGTCGTGAAACTACCGTATCTTATAAAGTATCTGGTCATGATAGCTGTCTTGTCGTGAAACTACCGTATCTTATAAAGTATCTGGTCATGATAGCTGTCTTGTCGTGAAACTACCGTATCTTATAAAGTATCTGGTCATGATAGCTGTCTTGTCGTGAAACTACCGTATCTTATAAAGTATCTGGTCATGATAGCTGTCTTGTCGTGAAACTACCGTATCTTATACGGTATCTGGTCATGATAGCTCTCTTGTCGTGAAACTACCGTATCTTATAAAGTATCTGGTCATGATAGCTGTCTTGTCGTGAAACTACCGTATCTTATAAAGTATCTGGTCATGATAGCTGTCTTGTCGTGAAACTACCGTATCTTATAAAGTATCTGGTCATGATAGCTGTCTTGTCGTGAAACTACCGTATCTTATACGGTATCTGGTCATGATAGCTGTCTTGTCGTGAAACTACCGTATCTTATAAAGTATCTGGTCATGATAGCTGTCTTGTCGTGAAACTACCGTATCTTATAAAGTATCTGGTCATGATAGCTGCCTTGTCGTGAAACTACCGTATCTTATAAAGTATCTGGTCATGATAGCTGTCTTGTCGTGAAACTACCGTATCTTATAAAGTATCTGGTCATGATAGCTGTCTTGTCGTGAAACTACCGTATCTTATAAAGTATCTGGTCATGATAGATGTCTTGTCGTGAAACTACCGTATCTTATAAAGTATCTGGTCATGATAGCTGTCTTGTCGTGAAACTACCGTATCTTATAAAGTATCTGGTCATGATAGCTGTCTTGTCGTGAAACTACCGTATCTTATACGATATCTGGTCATGATAGCTGTCTTGTCGTGAAACTACCGTATCTTATAAAGTATCTGGTCATCATAGCTGTCTTGTCGTGAAACTACCGTATCTTATAAATTATCTGGTCATGATAGCTGTCTTGTCGTGAAACTACCGTATCTTATACGATATCTGGTCATGATAGCTGTCTTGTCGTGAAACTACCGTATCTTATAAAGTATCTGGTCATCATAGCTGTCTTGTCGTGAAACTACCGTATCTTATAAATTATCTGGTCATGATAGCTGTCTTGTCGTGAAACTACCGTATCTTATAAAGTATCTGATCATGATAGCTGTCTTGTCGTGAAACTACCGTATCTTATACGGTATCTGGTCATGATAGCTGTCTTGTCGTGAAACTACCGTATCTTATAAAGTATCTGGTCATGATAGATGTCTTGTCGTGAAACTACCGTATCTTATACGGTATCTGGTCATGATAGCTGTCTTGTCGTGAAACTACCGTATCTTATAAAGTATCTGGTCATGATAGCTGTCTTGTCGTGAAACTACCGTATCTTATAAAGTATCTGGTCATGATAGCTGTCTTGTCGTGAAACTACCGTATCTTATAAAGTATCTGGTCATGATAGCTGTCTTGTCGTGAAACTACCGTATCTTATAAAGTATCTGGTCATGATAGCTGTCTTGTCGTGAAACTACCGTATCTCATAAAGTATCTGGTCATGATAGCTGTCTTGTCGTGAAACTACCGTATCTTATAAAGTATCTGGTCATGATAGCTGTCTTGTCGTGAAACTACCGTATCTTATAAAGTATCTGGTCATGATAGCTGTCTTGTCGTGAAACTACCGTATTTTATAAAGTATCTGGTCATGATAGCTGTCTTGTCGTGAAACTACCGTATCTTATAAAGTATCTGGTCATGATAGCTGTCTTGTCGTGAAACTACCGTATCTTATAAAGTATCTGGTCATGATAGCTGTCTTGTCGTGAAACTACCGTATCTTATAAAGTATCTGGTCATGATAGCTGTCTTGTCGTGAAACTACCGTATCTTATAAAGTATCTGGTCATGATAGCTGTCTTGTCGTGAAACTACCGTATCTTATAAAGTATCTGGTCATGATAGCTGTCTTGTCGTGAAACTACCGTATCTTATAAAGTATCTGGTCATGATAGCTGTCTTGTCGTGAAACTACCGTATCTTATAAAGTATCTGGTCATGATAGCTGTCTTGTCGTGAAACTACCGTATCTTATAAAGTATCTGGTCATGATAGCTGTCTTGTCGTGAAACTACCGTATTTTATAAAGTATCTGGTCATGATAGCTGTCTTGTCGTGAAACTACCGTATCTTATAAAGTATCTGGTCATGATAGCTGTCTTGTCGTGAAACTACCGTATCTTATAAAGTATCTGGTCATGATAGCTGTCTTGTCGTGAAACTACAGTATCTTATAAAGTATCTGGTCATGATAGCTGTCTTGTCGTGAAACTACCGTATCTTATAAAGTATCTGGTCATGATAGCTGTCTTGTCGTGAAACTACCGTATCTTATAAAGTATCTGGTCATGATATCTGTCTTGTCGTGAAACTACCGTATCTTATACGATATCTGGTCATGATAGCTCTCTTGTCGTGAAACTACCGTATGTTATAAAGTATCTGGTCATGATAGCTGTCTTGTCGTGAAACTACCGTATCTTATAAAGTATCTGGTCATGATAGCTGTCTTGTCGTGAAACTACCGTATCTTATAAAGTATCTGGTCATGATAGCTGTCTTGTCGTGAAACTACCGTATCTTATAAAGTATCTGGTCATGATAGCTGTCTTGTCGTGAAACTACCGTATCTTATAAAGTATCTGGTCATGATAGCTGTCTTGTCGTGAAACTACCGTATCTTATACGGTATCTGGTCATGATAGCTTACTTGTCGTGAAACTACCGTATCTTATAAAGTATCTGGTCATGATAGCTATCTTGTCGTGAAACTACCGTATCTTATAAAGTATCTGGTCATGATAGCTATCTTGTCGTGAAACTACCGTATCTTATAAAGTATCTGGTCATGATAGCTATCTTGTCGTGAAACTACCGTATCTTATAAAGTATCTGGTCATGATAGCTGTCTTGTCGTGAAACTACCGTATCTTATAAAGTATCTGGTCATGATATCTGTCTTGTCGTGAAACTACCGTATCTTATACGATATCTGGTCATGATAGCTCTCTTGTCGTGAAACTACCGTATGTTATAAAGTATCTGGTCATGATAGCTGTCTTGTCGTGAAACTACCGTATCTTATAAAGTATCTGGTCATGATAGCTGTCTTGTCGTGAAAATACCTTATCTTATAAAGTATCTGGTCATGATAGTTGTCTTGTCGTGAAACTACCGTATCTTATAAAGTATCTGGTCATGATAGCTGTCTTGTCGTGAAACTACCGTATCGTATAAAGTATCTGGTCATGATAGCTGTCTTGTCGTGTAACTACCGTATCTGGTCATGATAGCTGTCTTGTCGTGAAACTACCGTATCTTATAAAGTATCTAGTCATGATAGCTGTTTTGTCGTGAAACTACCGTATCTTATAAAGTATCTGGTCATGATAGCTGTCTTGTCGTGAAACTACCGTATCTTATAAAGTATCTGGTCATGATAGCTGTCTTGTCGTGAAACTACCGTATCTTATACGATATCTGGTCATGATAGATGTCTTGTCGTGAAACTACCGTATTTTATAAAGTATCTGGTCATCATAGCTGTCTTGTCGTGAAACTACCGTATCTTATAAAGTATCTGGTCATGATAGCTGTCTTGTCGTGAAACTACCGTATCTTATAAAGTATCTGGTCATGATAGCTGTCTTGTCGTGAAACTACCGTATCTTATAAAGTATCTGGTCATGATAGCTGTCTTGTCGTGAAACTACCGTATCTTATAAAGTATCTGGTCATGATAGCTGTCTTGTCGTGAAACTACCGTATCTTATAAAGTATCTGGTCATGATAGCTATCTTGTCGTGAAACTACCGTATCTTATAAAGTATCTGGTCATGATAGCTGTCTTGTCGTGAAACTACTGTATCTTATAAAGTATCTGGTCATGATAGCTGTCTTGTCGTGAAACTACCGTATCTTATAAAGTATCTGGTCATGATAGTTGTCTTGTCTTGAAACTACCGTATCTTATAAAGTATCTGGTCATGATAGCTGTCTTGTCGTGAAACTACCGTATCTTATAAAGTATTTGGTCATGATAGCTGTCTTGTCTTGAAACTACCGTATCTTATAAAGTATCTGGTCATGATAGCTGTCTTGTCGTGAAACTACCGTATCTTATAAAGTATCTGGTCATGATAGCTGTCTTGTCGTGAAACTACCGTATCTCATACGGTATCTGGTCATGATAGCTGTCTTGTCGTGAAACTACCGTATCTTATAAAGTATCTGGTCATGATAGCTGTCTTGTCGTGAAACTACCGTATCTTATACGATATCTGGTCATGATAGCTGTCTTGTCGTGAAACTACTGTATCTTATAAAGTATCTGGTCATGATAGCTGTCTTGTCGTGAAACTACCGTATCTTATAAAGTATCTGGTCATGATAGCTGTCTTGTCGTGAAACTACCGTATCTTATAAAGTATCTGGTCATGATAGCTGTCTTGTCGTGAAACTACCGTATCTTATAAAGTATCTGGTCATGATAGCTGTCTTGTCGTGAAACTACCGTATCTTATAAAGTATCTGGTCATGATAGCTGTCTTGTCGTGAAACTACCGTATCTTATAAAGTATCTGGTCATGATAGCTGTCTTGTCGTGAAACTACCGTATCTTATAAAGTATCTGGTCATGATAGCTGTCTTGTCGTGAAACTACCGTATTTTATAAAGTATCTGGTCATGATAGCTGTCTTGTCGTGAAACTACCGTATCTTATAAAGTATCTGGTCATGATAGCTGTCTTGTCGTGAAACTACCGTATCTTATAAAGTATCTGGTCATGATAGCTGTCTTGTCGTGAAACTACCGTATCTTATAAAGTATCTGGTCATGATAGCTGTCTTGTCGTGAAACTACCGTATCTTATAAAGTATCTGGTCATGATAGCTGTCTTGTCGTGAAACTACCGTATCTTATACGGTATCTGGTCATGATAGCTGTCTTGTCGTGAAACTACCATATCTTATACGGTATCTGGTCATGATAGCTCTCTTGTCGTGAAACTACCGTATCTTATAAAGTATCTGGTCATGATAGCTGTCTTGTCTTGAAACTACCGTATCTTATAAAGTATCTGGTCATGATAGCTGTCTTGTCGTGAAACTACCGTATCTTATAAAGTATCTGGTCATGATAACTGTCTTGTCGTGAAACTACCGTATCTTATAAAGTATCTGGTCATGATAGCTGTCTTGTCGTGAAACTACCGTATCTTATAAAGTATCTGGTCATGATAGCTGTCTTGTCGTGAAACTACCGTATCTTATAAAGTATCTGGTCATGATAGCTGTCTTGTCGTGAAACTACCGTATCTTATAAAGTATCTGGTCATGATAGCTGTCTTGTCGTGAAACTACCGTATCTTATAAAGTATCTGGTCATGATAACTGTCTTGTCGTGAAACTACCGTATCTTATAAAGTATCTGGTCATGATAGCTGTCTTGTCGTGAAACTACCGTATCTTATAAAGTATCTGGTCATGATAGCTGTCTTGTCGTGAAACTACCGTATCTTATACGGTATCTGGTCATGATAGCTGTCTTGTCGTGAAACTACCATATCTTATACGGTATCTGGTAATGATAGCTCTCTTGTCGTGAAACTACCGTATCTTATAAAGTATCTGGTCATGATAGCTGTCTTGTCTTGAAACTACCGTATCTTATAAAGTATCTGGTCATGATAGCTGTCTTGTCGTGAAACTACCGTATCTTATAAAGTATCTGGTCATGATAACTGTCTTGTCGTGAAACTACCGTATCTTATAAAGTATCTGGTCATGATAGCTGTCTTGTCGTGAAACTACCGTATCTTATAAAGTATCTGGTCATGATAGCTGTCTTGTCGTGAAACTACCGTATCTTATAAAGTATCTGGTCATGATAGCTGTCTTGTCGTGAAACTACCGTATCTTATAAAGTATCTGGTCATGATAGCTGTCTTGTCGTGAAACTACCGTATCTTATAAAGTATCTGGTCATGATAGCTGTCTTGTCGTGAAACTACCGTATCTTATAAAGTATCTGGTCATGATAGCTGTCTTGTCGTGAAACTACCGTATCTTATAAAGTATCTGGTCATGATAGCTCTCTTGTCGTGAAACTACCGTATCTTATAAAGTATCTGGTCATGATAGCTGTCTTGTCGTGAAACTACCGTATCTTATAAAGTATCTGGTCATGATAGCTATCTTGTCGTGAAACTACCGTATCTTATAAAGTATCTGGTCATGATAGCTGTCTTGTCGTGAAAATACCGTATCTTATAAAGTATCTGGTCATGATAGCTGTCTTGTCGTGAAACTACCGTATCTTATAAAGTATCTGGTCATGATAGCTGTCTTGTCGTGAAACTACCGTATCTTATACGGTATCTGGTCATGATAGCTGTCTTGTCGTGAAACTACCGTATCTTATAAAGTATCTGGTCATGATAGCTGTCTTGTCGTGAAACTACCGTATCTTATACGGTATCTGGTCATAATAGCTGTCTTGTCGTGAAACTACCGTATCTTATAAAGTATCTGGTCATGATAGCTGTCTTGTCGTGAAACTACCGTATCTTATACGGTATCTGGTCATGATAGCTGTCTTGTCGTGAAACTACCGTATCTTATAAAGTATCTGGTCATGATAGCTGTCTTGTCGTGAAACTACCGTATCTTATAAAGTATCTGGTCATGATAGCTGTCTTGTCGTGAAACTACCGTATCTTATACGGTATCTGGTCATGATAGCTGTCTTGTCGTGAAACTACCGTATCTTATAAAGTATCTGGTCATGATATCTGTCTTGTCGTGAAACTACCGTATCTTATAAAGTATCTGGTCATGATAGCTGTCTTGTCGTGAAACTACCGTATCTTATAAAGTATCTGGTCATGATAGCTGTCTTGTCGTGAAACTACCGTATCTTATAAAGTATTTGGTCATGATAGCTGTCTTGTCGTGAAACTACCGTATCTTATAAAGTATCTGGTCATGATAGCTGTCTTGTCGTGAAACTACCGTATCTTATACGGTATCTGGTCATGATAGCTCTCTTGTCGTGAAACTACCGTATCTTATAAAGTATCTGGTCATGATAGCTGTCTTGTCGTGAAACTACCGTATCTTATAAAGTATCTGGTCATGATAGCTGTCTTGTCGTGAAACTACCGTATCTTATAAAGTATCTGGTCATGATAGCTGTCTTTTCGTGAAACTACCGTATCTTATAAAGTATCTGGTCATGATAGCTGTATTGTCGTGAAACTACCGTATCTTATAAAGTATCTGGTCATGATAGCTGTCTTGTCGTGAAACTACCGTATCTTATACGGTATCTGGTCATGATAGCTCTCTTGTCGTGAAACTACCGTATCTTATAAAGTATCTGGTCATGATAGCTGTCTTGTCGTGAAACTACCGTATCTTATACGGTATCTGGTCATGATAGCTGTCTTGTCGTGAAACTACCGTATCTTATAAAGTATCTGGTCGTGATAGCTGTCTTGTCGTGAAACTACCGTATCTTATAAAGTATCTGGTCATGATAGCTGTCTTGTCGTGAAACTACCGTATCATATAAAGTATCTGGTCATGATAGATGTATTGTCGTGAAACTACCGTATCCTATACGGTATCTGGTTGTGATACTGCCGTATCGTCTATCGTGTTACCTAGATACAGCTGTTACCTGTTACCTAATTGGTTTAGGCACTTCTATCAACTTCTGTATCGAAGTTTTCGGATGTGTCTGGTCATGATATAAGTCTGGTCTTCTAGCGTGTCCGGTCTTACTAGCTGTATGGTCTTACACAAATATGATTAGGTGCCAATAAACCATATTTCCATCATCTATAACATGTATAAGTATAAACATGCCTATGTAATATAATGTAATATTTCTCATTATTTATATTAATTACTAATATAATTGTGTTATACTGTGTATCACTTTACATCGATTGGTTATTCGTTTACGATATATGGCGTGAAGTGGTGTCAATTCGTAACATTTGTATTCCATATGGAATCAATTGGTAAGTAACCTTACGTGTTAACGCTTGAATATTTATCGGTCTGTTTACTAGTTATCCTAGTAATAAGTTATGACTCATAAGTTATAACTCATAACCGTTAATAGGTATATATCGATTCTCAAATTTACCCTACACATACATACATCAATACTTGCAAACTTCTGCATTTATGTAATTTATGCGAACATATTTTAATATATTGAATATGTATTTCAGTTAATACTGTATTATAGTATAGACAACATTCACACAATTAGATTATTCGTATAATTGTTAAAAATAACAATTATATAACATTTAAATTAGTATATAATAAATATAAATTATTTAAAATTAAAAATGTTTATCTTATATTTTTATAAATAGTATACAATATATTTTTAGAAAAATGATAATTTCAATTATATCAATATCTATTTTCTTAACAAATATTGTTGCCAATGATTGGGGTTAGTATTATACATAATATATATATATATATATATAGATATGTGTGCTAAATAATATTATTAATATCATAATATGCATGAAATAATTCTATTTAAATAGGTATGATAAGTTTATTTGGTATACTTTACTTACTTTTACTTTTTTTGATTAATGGACTGCAAGTGCGTGAGCAATCGGCCGTCCGTGAGAGGGAAATTATTGAGTGGGAGGGAAGGCAATGGGGGAAGTAATGAGTCTTGAGGTGGCGTTTAAAGGAGGGAGTTGATGAGTTTATTCGTAGGTGTTTGGGTAGGGAGTTCCAGTGGTAAGGGGCAGAGAGGGCAAAGGAACATATATTTGAAGAATGGAGTTTGTATAAATGGGGAGTGGTAAGGATAACGGTGTTGGAGGAACCGGTCTGGAGTGTAGTAATTGGTGTTTGTAGATGTAGGAGGGAGGCAAGGTAGTCAGGGGAATTATGGTGAATAGCTTTGTGGATGGTTAGGGAGAGTTTGTACTTTATACGATATAGGACTGGCAGCAGGCCCGTAGCCAGAAATTTATACCAGGGGGGGCAAGGCCCCCCAAAATTGTAAGACTAAAATGTAATGAATATAAACTAGTATACTAGTAATAATATCACTACTAGTAATTTACTAGTATACTCTATTACTTATATTGACACACAATATGAATTACACAGTGTATAAATAAACAATAAATAAAAATACACTATGTCTGTATATTATACACTATATAAACATAACTTTATATGCATATAATAAAATAAAAAAATCAGTAGGACCAGGTTAACAGGTAACGTATAGAATAATAACATCAGTAGATAAGTCTACTAAATACTAGCGAGTGAAGTAAACCTTTAGTTATGGCAAAGGTAAGCTTATAACGAGATTTTCTAAAATTATATAGAAAATAGTTATCAGTGCGTATCGTATTATTAATGTATGGAGATTAGTCTAGTTGAGAGTTTATAGTGAAACCGAGGATAGTCATAGATTGAGAAGTTGGAAGAGATAGTAGAAAATATGAATGATTAATAGAGGAGAACTGTGTTTTGAGAATATGATAGTGTTAGTTTTTGTCATATTTAAGGAAATTTTGTTATGAGAGAACCAATGAGTGAGATCAGTAATACAATTCAACCTAAATATTTGAATCAAACCAGAATCACTAGAATTAGGAAATGGCTATATATCTGAAGATCATCGGCATAAAGATGATAGTTAATATTAGGATATTAATGAAAAATTGATTTTATAGGAAGAATATAAATAATGAACATATAGGGCCAAGAACAGAGCATTGTGTAACACCATGCATGTTAAAATAAGTAGGAGATAACGAGGAGTTAATCTTCACCTAAGATGTTCAAGATGAAATAAAACACATAAGACAACTGTAGACTTGACCGTGTATACCAATTTCATTAAGTCCAATAGAAAGAATATTGTGATCGAGATTATCAAAATCACTAGATAAGTATAGTAGTACGAGATAACATGGGTCTTTATTATCAAGGTATATGAGAATATCATTAATGATCAAAGTAAGGGCAGTTTCTGTACTACGACGAGGAAGATACGTACTTTGATATATATCAACAATAGTATTAGACATACTGTAATTAATCATTTGAGTGGACACAACTCGTTCTGAGGTCTTAGATAAGGATGATAACTGGGATATTTGATGATAACTTGCTAATTAGATTGGGCAAGAGTTGTTTTTTTTTTAAATCGGAATAATATATAACTATTTCAATAAGTTTGGAACAATAGATGATATACGATATCTATGAATGATTTACGCGATAAGTCCAATAAAATATGGTGATAATGAACGAAGTAGATTGAGTGGAATATGATCAAGGGGGAATTGGTTTTCAATGATGTCATCAAAGAGATTACAATGTCATGTTTGGGAAACGAAATACATTAACAGTGATTATGAGTGTATACACATATATGTTAAATTGAGATTGAGTCGTGCCGAGTTAATGATTGGAAGTACATTGATAATGCTAGACATTTTTTGTTGGACGAAATTTGCAAATAATGAACAAAGAACTAAATCAGGTTGGTCCAGAAGATGCTTGGTATGGGTTTTACCTACTAAGGTGAAATATAATTTATAAGCTTATTTAGAAGATATTACATAACTACAGAGAATATCAGTAAATTATGACGATTTTTTCCTTTGAAGTTTTTTCTTGTAAAGCGATCGAAAACTTGAAAGGAACTAAGATCAGATTCAAATTTAGAGGATGCATATTTACGTTGTAGTCTACGAAGAAGTTGCCTCAAGTTAACAAGCTCAAATATAAACCAGGAAAACTTAGAATAAGTTCGGTTGATAAGAGTAATGAAGGGTACACAAATATCAAGCGAATGAGATTATGCCAAATTAAAATATTCAAAAATTGTAGAAAAATCAGAAGATTTACTATTGTTAAGTTGATGGAATACAGAGTTAACAGATATTGATTTATCAATAGAGGAGATTTCCCAAACGATATAGAAGGTCGATTAATTTGTATCACCGGCAAGTTCAAATAAAATAATATGGCAAAGTGGTCAGATATTAAAGAACTTTGAGTGGGATATGAAATTAATTTAGAATCAGCTAAATATAAAAAAAAAGTTAATAGTATTACTATTAGTGTTAATAGTAAAGAAAACATGTTGAGTCAGGGAATACTCAAATATGAGTTTATTCAGAGATAAGGAAACATGATTTTCTTTATTAATTTGAATATTAAAATCACCAAGAATAACAGTGTTGTAAAATATGTACTACCGGAAGGAGGATACGTATACTTATAATGAAGGAAACTGAATATTACAGATCAGAATTTCATATGAAGAGAAACATGTGGTAGATGACGAAATAAGCTTAAGTTCCGATGAGAATAACAGAGCTAGGCTACACAACGATGTGATGTAAACCTATTAGAAAGCAATACTTAAAAACAAAAGGGGTATGTTGGGAAGCTAGAGCAGAATCATCAATAGTTAGACAAGTCTCAGTAATAGCAGAAATAGAAAAATTAGAATCAATAATTAATTGTTTAATAAAATCAACTTTATTTCGTACTTATCTGGCATTGAGAAGTTGAAAAGAATACTTTTTAGGAGAATGCACTGATAGACAATTAATAGTTGAATCTTTTTTACGCGATTCATAGAAGAAATCACATGATTTGGACCATTTATCAAACCATTTTCTTATTTAAAGCGGAATTCTAATTGGAATTCTAATTGTAACCACTTACTGTGAAAGTATTTGCGTTATATTGTATATATATATATATATATATATATATATATAATATATTATAATATATATTATATATACATATTATAGGTAAATCTTCTTAATTTATTTCCAAAAGATGTTCTACCACTTGTACATTTAGAACAAACATTTCAGAGATCAGATGAAATTAAATTATAAAAATGTATTTTAATATTTACCATAATTTTAGAAAATATTTTATAAAACCATAAATACTGAATTGAATCCTCACTATAATGTATATGACTGAAATACATACATTCTAATAAATAAATATAATATAAATAAAATTATAAAATAAAAATATAACTATAATTGAATATCTAGTAAATACTATATGAAAAAAACTTAATGTAAAAAAGTTCTAGGGGCCTACCATATCTCAGGGGGGGCCTTGACTGGCAGCCAGTGTAGTTGTTTTAGGAGTGGAGTAATGGAGTCAGGGGAATGTCGGGGAAGTAAATGGACGCAGCGAACTACAGCATTTTTGAGTCGCTATAGTTTGATGAGTTTGTAGTCCGGGAGGATAAAGAGTATGTAGTTGCAATAGTCGAATAGGGGGATTATGTAGGAGGAGGCAATGGTAATAGCGATGGGGAGGGGAATGGAGCGTCGGATTAAGCGGAGGCAGTGTATGTGGTAGTGGATGGATTTATGCATGTGTATAAGATGATAGTCAAGGGAAAGGGTGGTATAAATATGGAAGCCAAGGTTTCGGACGTGTTGAGAGTAGGGGAGTGTGGTATTGTCGAGTGATATGTGGGGTGGTTCAGGGAGAGTGGAGGAGCGTAGGGGTAAGTGGAGAAAAATAGCTTCCGTTTTAATTGGGTTAAGTTTTAGAGAGTTGGAGGTAAGCCAGTGGTGTATGGACTTTATACAGGAGGAGAATCGTTCAGGGGCATAAGTAGGGGAGTCTGTGCAGTTTAGATATAGTTTAAGGTCGTCTGCATAAGTATGGAAGGAGATATCGGGGTAGTCAGTGAAGATGTCAAACATGGGGAGGAGGTAAATATTGAAGAGGAGTGGGCCGAGGACGTATCTGTTATATATCTGGTCCTCATATCCGGGTATATATTGTTTATGTAGTGGTAGAATATTTAGTATCATTATGTTATATAAGTGTCGTCACTATAATGTTAGCACGTGACACATATACGCGTCGTAAAAGTTAGATTGACAGGGGGCGTGGTTATTAATTATCATTTGTCATATATAATATTAGATACATATATTGCGTTTTTAATGTGAATATAATAAACATAATACTAACTAAATAAGATTTATACGTAATATTAACACGTGATATATGACATAATACCGTACAGAAAATGTATTAAACCTTTATTTAACATTTATTTTGTAATGTATAAACTCTGAGATGTTATCATGAAACGGGTAATGTGTCTACTAATATTTATTTCTTTAGTAATACCATGGGTGAGTTATTCTGAGTAAATTAATTAAATAAAATACGTAGCTATGTAGGTAATTTAATATATTGTCATCGGGTAATTCTTAAACTATTTATTTTCTCATAATAACCGGCACAAACAATTTATGTATTATACATTATTGATCGGTTTCTACTATATAATGACATTATTAGCATCTAATCTTTGTAATTTATTTCCGTTCGTTGCGGGTTTGTAATGTATCAAGACCTGATATAACCTCGAGGTTATAGGAGGTCTTGAATATATTCTGATACTTGTTGTCAATTGACATTAATGAAACGATTATTTGCAGTAACTTCAATATAGTAGCATGTCTTCCATTTTGTATACTTCTTCACTTATCATCGAAATAACGTGATATTTCAGATTCAAAATATCATTATATTATATATATAAAAGAGTGCATATATATTATTCGATAAATTCATGATCATAACGACGGAGATAATACGAACAACAAAGCCATACATAAATAACAGTAGTTTACAAAGATATATACATTATACACATACATTAGTATATGTAATAACTTCTTAATAATAATTGTGTGCCAAAAATAATATGAGCAGTGATCATAAATAGAAATTCTAGTAGGCGCATACTATAGTCAAAGATTTTCCGAAGGAAAGATATAACACTTACGCGAAATCGTTTAATTCGAATTTGTATATAAATTACCCTGGTGCCACCTATAGCGGGTTACTTTTAGGAACTATGCGTTGTTTATAATGTAAATTCGTATTTAACTATATACTTTTAAAATGTTAAATAATATGCTTTAAATTAATATTTATATGATGAAAACTAAGTGTTCATTACTAATATATAACAAACAAATATGATATTTATGTTTTAAATGCTATAAGTATATATTTAGTAAGTAAAAGTTAATTTATATTGCATGTAATTTAATAGAGCAATGAAAAAATTGTTGTATGCAAACAGAGCCGAACCTAAATCTATTTCAGTGATTTCGATACTACTGCTAGCAGCGGCAGGGGATATTACTAAATTACGTTGCATGCATAGGGAGTGTTATATCTTTGCTTCGCAAAATCTTTGCTATAGTGGAGAATTTGTATAACCAACATTATTATGTGTATTTAAATTTGATAACTTATTTTCGTATTAACATTTGTAAACAATGTTGATCTACTTTTCTATTATATGTTCACAAATCGCGAATAAATAAATAATAATGCAAATAACATTGATTTGATTAAAATACCTGTTTAACTAGAAAACGCGTATGCTTTCGATTATAATCAGACGGAATACTTGCTCAAGTTCACCGGATGGGTTAGTTAATTACCTAACTTATTTTATAATGGTTATGGGATGTGGGTTATACCATGACATACATATCCAATTATAATTATATGATACTGTGATAATCGATACAAATTAAACATTTATGAATATAAAGTAAATCTGATCTAAGATATATTGTAATGTAAAGTTTAATAATATTTATTTTAAGTTTATTTATTTAACAGAGTTTATTATAATAAATAAGTATGTTTTAATTTATCTTATTATAATAAACACATTAATTTATGTATGGAACCCCATTACTTATATTATTTCACAGAAAACATTGGTTTTACATACATCCTATAGGATGGTTTTACATACATCCTATAGTTATCATATATGATAACTATATTAAATTTATTTATTATTAAATAAGAACTATACATTTAACAATTGCAAAAAATATATTTCAAATTACTTATCAATGAAATATCAATGATATTACTTTAAATAAATAAATGTATGGATTCGAATATTAAAATTATTATTTTTATCGAAATGTAATGCATTTTTTTCATAATTTAGGTATTTCTAATTAATTAAATTTAATTAAATTATTATATAGAGATGAATTTCAAATTAGTCGTGTATTCGCATAGCATACACTACATACACATTACGTAATATGGTCAATATTTCAGGAATTGAGCGGAACTCTGGCCTCATTCTCGGGCTATAATGCGAATTGTGATATGATAGGACAAACTACATACGATGTAACAGAGGCATTAAAATATGTAGGTATTCAATTTGAATATATATATATATATATATATATATATATATATATATATATATATATATTAATATATATTAAATACAATAAAATATCGGATACAAATGAACCCCTCCAGAAGAGACTTATGAGACTTATGCATGTTATAAATAATGGTGAAGGATCCCACACAATACAATACACATATTAACATTTTTTTATTGTGCGTTTATTAAGTTCTTGGTAAACACAAGAGAAAAACAAGAACTTCCTGTAGTCTAACCAGGATCTCTGGCTTACTAGCTTTTGGTTGTCCCATTTATCCATAGACCACAGATATATATATATATATATATATATATATATATATATATATATATATATATGATGATGATGATTATGATTACTTCCTGTTTACTTTTATTGCTAACATTAATTTAATTTCATAAATCATTTATCTGATCAATCCGACATAAAGTTAAGTTATCCACACTTAATACAACATACAGCCCTGTGTATAAACATTCACTCTATATCCCACACATATTATTTATTTATTTCATTCATTACTTTAATTCATTAAACAACATTTATATTATCATTATTTAAAAATATATTAATTTTAAAATCACTGAATTGTTTACAATAATATTGTTTACATTCTATTATACTGTGCACACATTTTTCTCTATTTATATGTTCTATTTATAGCTCATTATTAATCACTGAATTAAACAAACACAAATTCCTAGAAATAATAAATTAGTTACATTGCTAGTCATAAACTATATAATGGACAACACCACTGCATCATGTAATCACTGTAAATCTAGTTTAAATAATACAGAAACTGACTTTGTTAAATGTTATAGGTGTCACACACATGTACACTATAACTGCCTAAAAGATAATAATTCTTTAACATTTAAATGGAATAATCGCAACAACCCTCCCAATTATGCTATCCAACTCATTCGTTCTCCTTCATTCTTATATATATGTCCCAAATGTATTACATTTAATAATACGCTGTCACCACCACTTCACATAGCAACACAAGTCTCACCACAACCTAATAACGATAAAAACATAGATGAACCAATGTCCCAAACCAACACTTTAAATCATATTATGGACAGAATTTCTAATATAAAACATCAACAAATTAACAACACTAAGATCATAAAAGAATTTATTAAATTAAATAAGACTAAGCCCATTCAACCGTCACCTTCTAGATCAATCACATCAATTAATTGTTCACTGAATAAACACATTCCTCCCCTACTCTCCCTAACGATTTCTAAACCTAAACAAAATGTTATAAATAATTTGAACCAATCTCATACTATTATAATTCCAAACAAATACTCTAAACCTACAACATATACAACATCACCCATATCAAAGTCGGCCTTTCCCAGTCCGATAATCATATTCGCCATAAAAAACAATCTCATGTACAACTCAAAAATAAAATACGTATTCAACAGTAAAACAAACAACTACGAATTACGTCATTACCACAACAACAAAGTTAATTGGAAAACATCTCCCTTAACCCCACCCCTTTCTATTATTAAGCATTGGAGCAAACTCTTCAGCAATCGCACATGCATTAACATGCGACAAGCAGCATCTAATAATCCGATACATTCATCCAAACATACTGACTCCACTATTCATACTCAACATAGTAACTTACTATCTGTAGATCAGTGTAATGAAGATTTAAATACTACTAGTACTCAATCTACACAAACTATCCCATCACCAACTCCTATTCCGTGTCCACCAATTGTGAACCCTTCCCCACCCCCCTCACAATGACACTCAATTCAAAAAGTCCACACAAATAAAAATATGCTTTGCAAAACCACTTCCACAAATCTGACCATTCACACACTGCAATCCCCATCTACACTTTTAACTCCATTGTCCCCATCTTCCTTAGAACGCCATAACTGCCAAATTAAATCTGCATTATTAAACACCTGCTCCATCCGTAACAAGATTCCACTTATCCTAGAACTTGCTGCAGAACATGACCTTGATCTTATATTCATCACTGAAACATGGATTATGCCTGATGACATACCCCTTATATCATCTCTGAATACTGGTCCTTACTCTTTTTCACATTTACCTAGACGTAATACCAATAATTATGGAGGAGGTATTGGCATTATCTTTAAATCCTCCCTTCATGTATCCCCTCTACGTGACCATAATAATGATCAATCTGAGGCGTTTACCTGTTCCATCAGTCCACCACACTCCAAGACTTTTAATATATCACTTTTTTACCGACCCCCCTCTTCCTCAATCCCTTTATTCCTCTCTGAGTTTTATTCATTCACCCATCTAATGTCTGAATCTAATATCATTATAGGTGATTTTAATATTGCTACTAACCTATCAACTAATCATTCTAAATCTCTACTCAATATACTGTCATCCTCCAATCTTAAACTTCATAATACTTACCCCACACACAAATATGGTAATACACTCGATCTCCTCATTTCCCATAAGTCATCCAACTTGATTTGTTCTCACTCTGTTGGCCCTTGTATTTCTGATCATCACATTATATTTTTTACCCTCCAATCCCTTAAACCTCCCCACCCCACTATCACTCGTTCTTTCCGCAAAACAAAAATCATCAACACTCACGATTTCATCAGAGACTTCCTAACCCTCCCACATAACTCACCTGATGAATTATTTACCACTCTTTCAAGTACCCTCGATTCCCACGCTCCAATAATTATTAAAAAATCCTTCCTTAGACTTGACACTTCCTGGTATACCCTCGCACTCCTAAAACAACAGCGTAAATTGCGTACACTTGAAAAGAAATTGATTAAATCAAAATCTGAATCTATACTAGCGCTTTATCAACTGATCAAGTCCAAACATATACGTGATCTCTTAATTGCAAAATCTCTTCATATTACTGCCTCTCTGGAATCATGCTCATCAGATCAAAAGAAAACGTTCACCATTTGTTCGAAACTCCTTGGGCGAAATAAAAAGAAAACTTTACCCGACTTTCCACCAGACACCTTATCATCAACTTTTGATGACTATTTCCATCATAAGCTTACACGTACTCTCAGCAATCTCCCACGATATACCACTTTAATAACCCCCACTATGCCAACTCACTCACTTAATGTATTTTCAGTCCCTTCCATGTCAGACATAGGCACACTTCTTAAAGCAACTAAAAGTTCATCTCCTCTTGACCCTATTCCTCTTTCCCTTTTACACGAAATCACTGAATCCCTCACTATCCCTCTCAATAATATATTCTGTGAATCCCTCGAATCCGGTACGTTTCCAACATCCTATAAACATGCACTCATTAAACCCCTCCTTAAGAAACCAAACCTTGACCCTCAGAGCCTCAACAATTATCGTCCAATCTCAAACCTGTCGATATTTTCCAAAACTTTGGAACGAATCGTCGCGAAACAACTAACGTCTTATTTAATATCACACAAAATCCCTCATATCTTCCAAAGTGCATATATTCCTTCCAAATCAACAGAAACCGCACTAGCGAAGATATCCAGTGATATTCTCACTAACCTTGATAACAAAAATGGCACAATACTCGCACTACTTGATCTATCTTCTGCGTTTGACACTATTGACCACACGATTCTCATACACCGTCTTACATATATAGGTATCACTGGTACTGCACACAAATGGCTATCCTCATTCATAACCAACCGAACTTCCTCAGTTTTAGTTCACTCAACCCGTTCATCTTCCCGTCTTGTAACACACGGTGTTCCCCAAGGGTCAGTCCTTGGACCAATACTCTTTAACATTTACATAATTCCCCTTCTCCACCTTATCTCGAATTCTCCAGTTAGCTTCCATACATATGCAGACGACATACAACTTTATGTAAAATGTACAGAAAACGTTAATTTTGCACCCGACATCCTTTCCTCTACTATTACCACCATTCATAACTGGCTCACAATAAACTTCCTCGTCTTTAACCCAATTAAAACCGAGGCTATATTCCTTCACCTTCCACTCCGAAGTAAAACGTTGCCAACTCCCCCTCCAATTAACATTAATGGACAGCTCATCATGTACTCAACCCATGTCAAAAATCTTGGTGTTATATTTGACAATAATTTTAATTTTTACAGACAACTGTCCCACATAACAAAACTATTAAACTATCAACTACATTCACTACGCCTTATTCGTCATTCAATATCAATATCCACTGCTACTATTATAACTTCTGCTTACATCCTACCTCTATTCGACTACTGCAATTTTATCCTTTATAATACCCCCTCATCGTATATTACTAAACTACAAATTCTTCAAAATTCTATAGCTAGGTGTATATTCAACATACCAAAATACTCCCACACTCATATATCTCCATTCTTAGTTAAACTCCACTGGCTACCAGTACGCCATAGAATCCTATATAAAACTCTACTACTGGCTCATAAAGAAATCCACCATGACTCTCCTGACTACCTAGCATCCCTACTCAAACTTAAATTACCAACTAGTACCACTACACGCTCCACCAATACGTTTCTACTTCAACTTCCTCCTAAACACAAATTACATTCAACCAACACTCGAGCATGGGCAATATCCGTCCCATACTCGTGGAACACTCTCCCCACATCCATCCGTACTACACCATCAACTCCCAACTTCAAGAAACTACTGAAAACCTACCTATTTAATATGAAACATTAACTTAAAATATATATGGACGGCCGATTGCTTTATAAGCACAGTTTGCAGTCCGAAAACCGAAAAATGTAAAAATGTATGTATGTAATGATGATGATGGTGATTATAGTCGGTTTACTATGGACTAACATAGGGTCATGTAGACACCTTAGCTCGTGCGGGAAGACAATAATAATAACGATAATAATAATAATAATAAGATGACGATTTAATAATAATATACATTGAAT
This sequence comes from Osedax fenrisi, assembly GCA_964019155.1. Taxonomy (NCBI): domain Eukaryota; kingdom Metazoa; phylum Annelida; class Polychaeta; order Sabellida; family Siboglinidae; genus Osedax; species Osedax fenrisi. The sequence continues at coordinate 5,903,875 of OZ025246.1, read as the reverse complement.
AAAATGAGTAACAATAAGTGATATAGAGGAGTGTTATATACTACAGACTGCATTGATATAGTGGAGTATATCAATATATAGTGAATAATATATATATATATATATATATATATATATATATATTTGTTTGCGTAATCGAGTATGAATATGTGTATATGTTTTAATTCAGTAATATTATGTATATATTATATAATTAAAATATCATTTGACACTTATAATAAACATATCGTCACTATTTGTAATTATAATTTAATATACACATTTATAAATAAAATATGACGATACATGTATTGTTATTACTTTATTCTACATACGAGTCACTACATTATTTATATTAATTAGTTATAATTAATTAAAAACGATACCTTAATAATTCATATAGTTGGAATCGTTAGTCACAGTGAAATATAACATAAAGGCTATTTTCGGTTATGTCACCAAGGACATGAGAACCGTCGAGGAGACCCCTGCAGCTATTCAGCACATTTTTGAGTCACACAAATTTGCTAAGGTTATATTCCATACATATATAAACCAGTAATGTATACATTGATTCATATATATATATATATATATATATATATATATATATATATATATATATATATATAGAATATCATGTAGTTATTATATATATACCATATAATATCACACGTAAACGTAATGCAATTAACGGGTCGTTTAATATTTATATTATATAATATTTCTACTGACTAATAATTAAATCATTGACAAACCATTCATTATCTCTTTATGCTGATAACGTACATTTTAAGGGGACAATTACTCCAATATTTGTCCCTCGTTAAATATACAGATATATTATATATAATATATAGTGTAGGTTTTATTTAGCCTATATATATATAGGTTTTTTTGAAACTCACTTTTGCTAAATCACTCCAATATCGAACTGATAAATATTCCCTATAAATTTATATATTTTCTAATAATGCTTATCCCCAGCTAACAGTAATAGCCTCATAATAGAAACATAATAGCATAACTCACATGTTTACATTATGCTATTATGCCGATATTATATTTCCATTAAAAGTATATTTTACTGCTATTAATTTTAAATGCTATTATGCTGATATTATGTTGTCATTTAAAGAATATTAATATGATTCTATTAATTTTAAAAGTCTATTATAATATTATACTATTATTAGAATAGACATATAATAGCAGTATAGTAGACTTTTAAAATTAATAGTAGCATAGCAATAGCATAATATACTTTGAATAGCAACATAATAGCAGCATAATAGTACAATGTAAACATTTGAGGCTATTAGTGGGGCTATTATGTTGTTAATAGTAGGCTATCACTGTTAGCTGGGTCTGTCAATTAGGGGCGTTCCACTTAACCCCGGCACATTCATAAGCACACTTCATAAATAAACGTATACATTTGTATTATGGTCTCAAGAACTTTGTCGTAATAATGAACGTAATCATATTACAAAAATTTACTTCGAAGCTAATTCAACTACAAGTTTTGTTATTCTTGTTTCGTTATTTATTGTTATTTTCTAGTATTATATAATATTATTTTCTATTATTATAATAGTGTATGTGTTTATGTTGACTTCTGTTGAGATAGAAACGTAAGCGTATACACAATAATACCACCGGTATTCGTGTATGAATTTATATTTATTTAATTTAATTTAATTTAATTTAATTTAATTTATTTTATTTTAAAGACTCTTTGTGCAATAGCAAACGAGCGTCTAAGTAGACACACACAAAAACAATATAACGGAACATATATGAAAATAATATAACTAATAATAATGAACAATTTATATGTATTAGATACGCAAACAAAACGGAGGCGTTAAGTTGATTGGCGGTTGCAGTTTGATAGATAATTGCAACAAGCGTCCACTCAGTTCTACGACAAAAAGGTCGGTCAACTATGACTTTGTTGTCAGCTGCATGTATGCGGATGCTGAGGTTTCCATTGTATATTTAGAATTATATATATTTGTACATGTATGTATATATATATATGTGTGTGTGTATTTCTAGGTTATAATATGTTATATATACAATACATATTATATTTCTTTCTTGTTAAAGTGGTTTAAAATACTAACTTTTTTAAATCAACAAAACCTATAAATGTATATTAATAAATGTATATTAATACATCATGAATACATATATTGTACATAATTGTGAAATTAAAACTTAGTAAAGTTACTAATATTTGTATACTATTTAGTCAATTTATAGAGATTCTTTTTAAATAATTATATACAAATTAAATAATCACTCGTCATTATTGTAGTTATGCTTATAATTCTATAGTCATATACATATATATATATATATATATATATATATATATATATAAATATGTAGTAATATAGAAAGATAGTTTTAATTATACTCAATTATATATTTATACAATAATAGAAAAACTAGTTGGATTTAAATATCTAAACTTAATAATAAAATGCAAAATAAAGTAAATAATTTAATTCGGAAATAGTAAATTTGAAGAAGTATAAGATTCATAAATTCTATAATTTAAGTATAAATTAAGTATAGGTTTAGAAATATCATGTTTTGACGTTGGGGTTCATATGTAAAAAATATATATAGGGTTTCCTACGTGGGTTTCATATTATTATAAGTGAAGTATACAATCACTAGATATGTCGTTACATTTTTTGAAATGTTTTTACAGTCTGATATATATATTTAAATGTATTAACTTATTATTTTAAATATAAAATAACGATTTGGTGATTTTTTAGAATTAGAGGCATACACAATATCAATATTGATAGTGTATAGCATACGCTACTACTTTCAGTAAACCAAAGAGTCACCTATATATATATATGTGTGTTTATTAATGGAAATATAATAACGTATGTTTTACATATCTATATTAATAATAGTTAACTATATTTACAGGGTTCTAGTTCTATTAATGTTCTCAGACTTCCGACTGGTTAGTGAACATATTATACGTATTAATAGTATTAATAAACTATAACATAAGCAAATAATAATATTTATAATTATTAAATCTTAAAATATGTGCAAACATATTCATGTTTTTAGACTATATCTTGAAAAGTTGAATATGTTTTTAATATTAGTAGAATATTGGTATTTTAAATATATAATAAATAAATATAATATATATTAGTAGTTAAACAAATTAATAAAATTATTTATATAATATATTTATATATATATATATATATATATATATCACTCATGTCCGCCATTCGAAAGTAATACTATATATGTACACATTATACATATATAGGTGCCGCCCTGCGGAAAATTAAAGCTAATAAGAAACAAACAGGTTAATAATATTGTACGTAGGTGAAAGTCTCCGATTACCGACCCCTCCTAATACCGACCCCCTCTCGTATCTCATTAACTATAAGATATATCACAAATTTATATATATACATGAATTTTTAGTAATTTAATGATAAATATGAATAAGTATTTTATTTAAAAAAATATACAATCCTACAATTGTTATTTGATTAAATGTAATATTCTGTTTTTACTTTTTAAATATTTGAATAATAACTTTTTTTAAATCAGTGTAAATACTTTATTAATTAAATGAAAACTTAATACTGCACACAATATTGTAGATCAGTAAAATGTTTATAATAATAATACAAATAATTTAATCTGAATAAATATTAACCAATATATCTTTATTATAGCAACCCATATGATTTTCTTATTACCGCCCCCCTAAATTATCCTAATACCGACCTCATGTGATTTATAATATCAATTCAAAATATATCCGTATTTTACTTTAAAATATGTAGTAAGTTGTTTGTGTATATTTGATATAGATTTAGGATCCATGATTATAGTCGATTATATACATACTGATTAATAAATAAATATTAAATAATAATATACACTATTTTAATATAATTACTATACAGTTTAAATTTAAATTTAATATTACTATTAAAAATCATAAGTTCAATAATAAATAAATTTCTATAATTAATAAGAATTATAATTAATTATATGTATGTATATTTACTACTTTTATTCGATATTATAATACTACAATTATGTATACCACAATTATTTTAGGGGGTCGGTATTAGGAACATGTATCCGATTACCGACCCCCTTATTTATTCTTGTAAATATAAGTATATCAAAAATTAAAAATAGCCACATTTTTCATTTCCATAATTATTACCCTAATTACACAATTTCAAATAAATATATTTAATACTGAAGAAGTTATTACAAATAATCGTTTAGGGGTCGGTAATCGGAGACTTTCCCCTAATTGATATATTAAATTATTTAAAGGGGGTATCCCACTACCATTATTTCCGGAAATAATGTCCTGAAATATTTGCTAGAAAGTAATTTTCTAGCAAGTTATAGTGAGATACCCCTTTTAAAATTACGATATTTCCGGCAAGTTGCCGTGAGGTAAAGATGTATCTCACTACGCCTGTATTTATCTTGCTAGAAAATCACTTTATAGCAGATATTTCGGGATATTATTTCTGTTGATTCCGATATAAATTGTGGTAATTATATATAATAATCTACATTTAAAATAAATGTGTTATTTACATTTTATGTCTTCATTTGTCTGTATTATATATAACATGTATTGTATTTTATATACTAGCAATGCAGAATCCTGAATAGCTATAATTATAGCTTAATTATAATTAATAAATATTAGATAAGCACATAATAAAAAACCGATCAACGGCTCGGGTATGACTAGTAATAGGCTACGTATATATATATAAATTAATATGATGCGATAAAATACAATTAGATTCAATCACTGGCTTACTCATTTACGATATCATAATTTATATAATGAATCCGACGTAGGTGTTTTTATTTTGAACCAAAATTGTCTGACTTCTCAAATAGAGACCGCGGATTTTAATTACGAATATATTTATATTTCATCAATGCTTAATAATAACTTGTCGAATTATAATTACACTAAATATACAAATACTTATACTTCTAAAATATTTAATCTTTTAGAATATGCTACTAATATATGATTATAATTACTAAAATGTCGTATATGAAAAGTGAATACATCATATTATATATATATATACAGAAAATCTGATTTATAAAATTTTATTTCGATATTCAACCCATAATTAACACTTATATGCATTCACAAATATAGTAATATATTTACACAAATATATTAATACATATATGTTAGAAATAGTATATTGATATTTTATGTTGGTGTTTAATTATTTTTAAATTGCATGATGTATTAAATAAAGATTTGCAGTTACTTATTATACGTATATTTATCATTAATAGATTTAATTATCACTTGTTATTATAATAAAATTATTATATTTACATAAATACAAACTTAAAAACAAACGTATATACGTATATATATACATATATATATATATATATATATATATATATATATATAAAATAAAAAGTATAAACTATATAAAATTTACTTAGATAATAAAAATGAAATCAACTTATATAACTACAAACAATTAATAAATAAAGTAACCTTAAATATTAAAAAAGCAAAGCAATCATATATAGACAGTAAAATAAAAAATAGTATATCTACTAAAGAAAATTGGAATTTAATAAATAACCTCATAAATAAACAGCAAATTAAACAATCACCAAATTATATAATAGATGAATTCGAATTCAATAATGATAAACGAATAGCAAATGCATTTAACTCTTATTTTATAAATACACGTCAATCCATAAATAATCAATTCACCACTCCCATAAATAACATCAACCCAATTAACATTACACCAATATCTAAATCAATATATCTTCATCCCACATCAACACATGAGATAAATTCTATTATACAAAATAATAAATCAAAGACTTCTCTAGACACTGATTATCTAAACATGAAATTGTTAAAAATTTAAAAATATTACATTGACCTTCCATTAAGCCATATTTTTAATCTATGTTTATACTCAGGAACTTTTCCTCTAAAAATGAAACTATCCTCCATTAAACCAATTCATAAAAAATAATATCAATATTATATCTAACTATAGACCAATATCAATTTTAAGTCAACTATCGAAAATACTAGAAAAAATAATATATAATAGACTAATGTAATTCATACAAAATATAATACCAATATCAAACATAATACCACTCAAGCTACACTAGATATTTACAACCATATAATGGAAAATAAAAAAGAAAATAAAGCAATAAATACATTATTTTTAGATTTAAGTAAAGCCTTTGATACTATTGATCATTCTATTATAATTAGCAAATTAGATAAATATGGAATTAGAGGCATTCCTCTTAAACTGATAACAAACTATTTACATAATAGACTCAACTAGTTAAAGTTAACATTACATAATCTGATATTATAACTAATGATATCGGTGTACCCCAAGGCTCCATACTAGGCCCTTTACTATTCATAATTTATGTCAATGATCTACCATTATATTTAGAAGATAAAAATGTAAAATTTAGAGTATATGCAGATGATACTGCTATAACTTTTACAGCTGATAATAATATAGAACTAACAAATTTAATTAAAAAACCTTAATAAAAATAGAAAAATGGTATACATATAATAAGTTAAAACTCAATATTAGTAAAACAGAAATGATAAATTTCAACTCAAATAAACATCCAAACAATATTATTTCATTAAATGATACATTAATAAATAACGTATATAATTATAAATATCTTGGTTTAATTCTTGATAGCAAACTTGATTTTAAAAATCATATTATTAAATTAAATAACAAACTCTCCCAAATTCAATTTTTAATCTCAAAATTGAGCAAATTCATTAAAACAAATTCATTGATAATTATATATAATAGTATTTTCCTACCATACTTAAACTATGTAAATATACTTTGGGGAAATACATTCTCAAATAATACCCTAAATAATACAACAATTATTCAAAAAAAAACCTTAAGAATAATAAATAAAAGAAAATTTCGAGATCATACAAAATAATTATTCACATCAAATAAAATACTTAGATTAGATAAGCTAACATATTATAATACACTAATATATATGCATAAACAATATTATAATCAATTACCAACAAACTTAATTAAAATACACAAAACAAATAATAATAAATATACTCTACGAACAAATAAAACGTATACTATACCAATTTCAAAATCAACAAGAACAATAAATAGTTTATTGATAAAAGGTCCAAAACTTTGGAACTTACTTCCAATAAATATACAAAATATAAAAAATGAAAATGTGTTCAAGAAAAGAGTAAAAAATATGTTACTCAATTATGAATTATATTATAGATAAATTAATGAATTTAAAATTAATTTAATAAAATTAAAAAAACATATTAAATATTAAATATTAAACATATTAACAAATTAAAAAACTAAAAAAAAAAAAATAAAAAAAAAATAAAAAAATCGATATCAAATATATATGTATGTATAGATTATTTTTTTTATTATTATTTTGATTTTGATTTTTGTTAATGTCAAATTTTGTCTGTCTACTTAATGTATTTTATTTATTTATTATTATCTTTTATGTACATACTAAATATATAGTTAACTATTATAATTAAACAAGCATTGTTCCTGTCACATGTATAAATAAATCGCTGGCAACAACCCTAAAAGACCAAGGTATTATTTTGAAGCCATTTGGAAACGAAGAAAGAAACGAAAAAGAATAATAAATGAAAAAAAAGAACGACATTAATTAATCCAATAAAATATATCTATCTATCTATCTATCTATCTATATATATATATATATATATATATATATATATATATATATATATATATATATATATATATATTAAACTTATTTAAATATAAATAAATGCAACATATATATATATATTAAATAATATCTTATTTTATAATTTTAGAAATAAATTACTGTGTTCGTAATCCATGTAATGACGAAAATGCGTATTGTATTAATACGAAAACAATGCGTGAATGTTATTGTAATGAAGGATTTGATCGTCTTTACAATACTAAATGTTTCGGTAAGACATATGTGAAAATATAATATAAACTAAAACATAAAATATTAATTCACTGTATACATATTTACATAGCATATATAATAGATAATTGTATTATAATATTAATATACTATTTTATATGTATGTATTATAGATAGTATCACTATTTTAATTGTATTACGTAATCATTGGAAATACACTTACTTATATAATAAAAAGTAAGTTATATCTGCACTTATTGCAGTATTTTATGATTATTTGATGGATTATTTGAACTACTCCGAAGTACTGGAACAGTCTCCCCGATGAATTACGGACCATATCATCTTTTATTACTTTTAAATGTCGACTATGTTCATATATGTTATCATTAGTTATCATATGTTATCATTTGTATGTCATTTAAAAATGATATAATATTTAATATAAATATAGATAATACACTTTTATCTCAAGTAACTTATACAAAATTTCTTGGAATAAATCTAGATACTTGTTTAAATTAGAAATGTCATTTGGTTTATCTTAACAATAAATTATTAAAAATATTGTGGATCATAAAAATTGTTTCATACTTTGTAAATACATATGCCATGGTCAAACTATACTATGCTTTATTTTATCCAGATTTAATTTACTGTATAGAAATATGGGGTCATGGTTATGTATCAAACTTAAATAGCATATATTTAATTCAAAAAAAGGTATTAAAAATAATTTGTAATAAACCAAATGATTTTTCAACTGTTTCTTTATTTAAGGAAAATAAAATATTATCTTTATATTATATTTGTTATTTATTAGTATAAGACTTGCATTAACATGTATAACATTCAATAAATTTGTCCATCCTATTATTTTAAATCATTTTACATTGACATCTAAAAAAAGATTTAATACCAGGAGTAACTGTGATTTTATTCAACCTTATTTTAAATATAATTATATGAATAATACCTTAATTACATTCTGACCAAGACTTTGGAATTATTTAAGTATAGATATAAGAAAGTCAAATTCTTTATCAGTATTCTGTAAAAAATCTTTAAATAATTTTATATAATACTTTTTCTATTTTAATGCATTTATTTTTTGTTTAAATTTGTATTTAATATATTTGACTTATGATAATATTTGTTTACAATATATTTAAATTTAAATTTTATTTATTTGACAATTAAAATACTGACGTTATATTAAATGTTGACATTATAAAAAACTGACTTTGTAAAAATTATTATATATGATTTTAAGATTGTATTATCTTTTATTTTATTTTTACATTTTTTGACATTAAATAAATTACTTTGGGTTATATATTTTTCTGTATGAACATCGAATATTGTTAACCTATATCTATTTAATATATTTTCTTATTATTTATCTTTTTTTTCTCTTGTTTTTTTTACTTTTAAATGTTGGCTATCTTATATTTAGTTCCTCTATGTTATATTTTAATTTATATTATTTAAATACTTGATGTATTTAGTAACTTTTAATTTTATACTTTTATCATTTATTTATATTAGTACATGATTACATTATTATATGATGATTACATTTAGTTAAATGATAAGTTTCATTATATTTTATTATATATTTTATTTATTTTTATCATTTATATGTAAACAGGAAGTCATAAGGTAAATACCAAGATATATACAAGTAAATACCTCGAAAATCTTCTGACAATTTTATTTGTCCTTTTATTGTTATTTTTCTCTCTTGCAATGATTGCAATAATACAATGTACCTTATCTTATCTTATAATATTATAAAATTATTATTTATTTATAACTATTATCTATAATGAAACTTATCATGTTAATAAAGGGGTAATTGTCTCGATAAGCAACATTGCTTCTACAATTACCTTGCCATTGCCTACATCTGATAATAATAATAAAAAAATAATTATAATGTCTTCTTTTTAAATTTATTATTATTCGTGTATTTTTTTATTTGTTTTATTATTTCAACTTGACGCATATAAACATCTATCGTTTTCATTGAGTCAATAAACCTTTATATTATTATTATTATTATAACTAATGATTACATTCAAAAATATCGTTAACAATATTATTGTTAAAGGTTTTTTGATCGTGTACTACACAATGTGTAGTATGTTTACTAAAACTATATTAAGTGTATACCTATACTAAAATAATAAAATAATTAACATAAATGCTAGATGTTGTTCAAGTTGTAATGGCACAATTAACTATTTTTATTATAAATTCTCCCATATCTGATAAAAAGTATATTTTAGACGAGTAATATATTATATATTCTACCAATTCATATATTGATTGATTGATTGATTGAATGTTTATTTAGACACTTAAATAAATCATAAATGATTTCTCAAAGGTGTATATAATAGAATACAAATAATAAAAGTAGGTAAACAATAAATACCAATAATAATAATACAATAAAATAGAATAAGCCGTACGGAAATTAATTAATAAAATAATAATGACAAACAATATTAATAATTCAGGTTACCACCTGAGATCAATTGTATATATTTCATGAATGTTTTATGCGATTTTATGGATCTAATATATGCATACATATGTTTCATTCAGATGGTCATAAGTATGTACTTTCATGTGTATATATCATATATAATATATGTATATATATATACATATATATAGCATATATACCATATATGGTATGATGTAACTACGTATGGATATTATTATTATGGATAACTATTATATATATATATATTTAATTAGTGTAGGGATGATCATTATTTGTGATTAAGCATCCAACACCAAGATATCACTAATTAATAACTAAGTCACGTTCATATAGACACGAGTGTGTGTACAGCGATAAGTATTACCGTATAAGGCTATACTTCTGATGTTATATTCTGAGTATCAACGTTCGTGCATACTATGCATATATCTGTGTAGGGGCGCTGGAACGTAGGTGAGAATGTAGGGGGGATAAATAAATTAACAATTAACAATTAAGGTGGGATCAACCAATCAGAATAATTGTTGTGGTAAAAGTGGGGGGGGACCAATACATAGGAGGTCCCCCTAGATTTTAAAGTGAGGGATATACCACCCCCCCCCCCTCGTCTCCCTCCTCTGTTGCAGCGCCCCTACATCTAAGTAGGTATATTCAGAGTACGCAATACAGTTGTGAGACAATCACTGCAGTCGAGAATAGCCGTGTAAATCCGCCTTAATATCGATATGTATTCTACATGTGTCTACTGATATCTGTCTAATAGAAACGTGCTTCTCGAATACACAATTTTACTAATTTATTAATAACATGTAATAATTATATATATATATATATATATATAATATTATTTTTAGGTTGGAGTGAAATTTGAAATAATTATGGCGATCTGGTAATGACTCGCGATAGTGATGTAACGTTATACGTGGATAATAAATAATGTCACTAATTCACATATAACGTTACATCACTATCGCGAGTCATAACCATATCGTCATAATTATTTCAAATTTCACTCCAACCTATATTATATATATTAATAATAATAATTATATATATATATATATATATATATATTTATATCTACTATTATTTTTCTACTTCAAATTATATTTTAACATTTTTTTAATTTTTAATAAATTTTATCTTTACACAGACTTTTACATTAATTTCTCCTTTTTATCCATATTTTATACTATAATTACGCTTTTATAAAATATTATATAATATTTTTAATAAATTTTATCTTTACTCAGACTTTTACATTAATTTCTTCTTTTTTTCCATATTTTATACTATAACTACTCTTCGACTTATGAAAACTATCTAAATATTTTTTACTTTGTGTAGATAATTTATAAATTTATTTTTGAATATTTGCCAAACATATATTTATTATTCTTTATATTAAATGTTCATATATTTACTCTTCTTAACCTTTCTTGTCTGTTTTTAGTTTTTTTAGTAGTTTTAGTTTTCTTAATGTTTATTTTTTTATTTTTATATATTACATGATGATTTTTGATAATTTTGTCAAGTCCTTCATAAGTACAATTATTTGATCTTATACATAATTATATTTAGTGTAAACAGGAAGTCAACTTAGATATAACTTTATGTTATATATAGTTTATTCTTTTTTTCAGGAATTTATTATTCCAATTATAATTGTACTTTTTAGGACTTGTCAAAATAATAAAGGGTAATTGTCTCGATAAACTCTGCTTCTACAATTACCCGGTTGTTAAAACCAAATCTGATAATAATAATAATAATAATAATAATAATAATAATAATAATAATAATATATATATTACTGATGTATTCATTAACATAAAATAAGCACGATTATAATATTAATTATAATTTAATCTAGATATAAATGAATGCGATAGTGTAAATAAGAATAAACCATGCTTATCTGTAATACATTCAACATGTATTAACACCGTCGGATCGTATAGATGTGATTGTGATAGTGGTTACAGTAAGATAGATGGGCAATGTAAAGGTAATAATATATATATATATATATATATATATATATATATATAATAGCATTATTAATATGTATATAAGTATATAATAATATATATGTACACATTATACATATATAGGTGCCGCTCTGCCTAAAATTAAAGCTAATAAGAAACAAACAGGTTAATAATATTTTACGTAGGGGAAAGTCTCCGATTACCGACCCCCTCCTAATACCGACCCTCTCTCGTATCTTATTAACTATAAGATATATCACAACATATATATATATACAAAAACTGTTAGTGATTTAATGATAAATATTAATAAGTATTTTGTTTTAAAAAATATACAATCCTACAATTGTTATTTGATAAAATGTAATATTCTGTTTTTGCTTTTTAAATATTTGAATAATAACTTTTTTTAAATCAGTGTAAATACTTTATTAATTAAAAGAAAACTTAATACTTCGCATAATATTGTAGATCAGTAAAATGTTTATAACAATAATAAAAATAATTTAATCTGAATAAATATTAACCAATATATCTTAATTATAGCAACCCATATTATTTTCCTATTACCGACCCCCTAAATTACCCTAATACCGACCACATGTGATTTATAATATCAAATCAAAATAGATCCGTATTTTACTTTAAAATATGTCATAAGTTATTTGTGTATCATTGATATAGATTTAGGATCCATGATTCTAGTCGATTATATACATACTGATTAATAAATAAATATTAAATAATAATATACACTCTTTTAATATAATTACTATAAAATTTAAATTTAAATTTAATATTACTATTAAATCATAAGTTCGATAATAAATAAATTTCTATAATTAATAAGAATTATAATCAATAATATATATGTATATTTACTACTTTTATTGGATATTATAATACTACAATTATTTATACCACAATTATTTTAGGGGGTCGGTATTAGGCACATGTATCCGATTACCGACCCGCCTGTATATTCTTGTATATAAGATTTTATAAACATTTATAAATATAATTATATCAAAAATTAAAATAGCCACATTATTCATTTCCATAATATTACCCTATATGGTTAATTATTATTACAAAATTTCAATTAAATATATTTAATACTGAATAATTTATTACAAATAATCGTTTAGGGGTCGGTTATTGGAGACTTTCCCCTAATTGATATATTAAATTATATAAAGGGGGTATCCCACTACCAGTATTTCCGGAAATAATGTCCTGAAATATTTGCTAGAAAGTAATTTTCTAGCAAGTTATAGTGAGATACCCCTTTTAAAATTACGATATTTCCGGCAAGTTGCCGTGAGGTAAAGGTGTACCTCACTACGATTGTAGTTATCTTGCTAGAAAATCACTTTCTAGCAGATATTTCGGGACATTATTTCTGTTGATTCCGATATAAATAGTGGTAATATATATAATAATTTACATTTAAAATAAATGTGTTGTTTACATTTTATGTCTTAATTTGTTTGTATTATATATAACATGTATTTTATATACTACATACTAGCAATGCAGAATCATGAATAGCTATAATTATAGCTTAATTATAATTAATAAATATTAGATAAGCACATAATAAAAAACCTATCAACGGCTCGGGTATGGATAGTAATACGTATATATAAATTAATATGATGCGATAAAATACAATTAGATTCAATCACTGGCTTACTCATTTACGATATCATAATTTATATAATGAATCCGACGTATGTGTTTTTATTTTGAACCAAAATTGTCTGACTTCTCAAATAGAGACCGCTGATTTTAATTCCGAATATGAAGTTATATTTCATCAATGCATAATAATAACTTGTCGAATTATAATTACACTAAATATACAAATACTTATACTTCTAAAATATTTAATCTTTTAGAATATGCTACTAATATATTATTATAATTACTAAAATGTCGTATATGAAAAGTGAATACATCATATTATATATATATATACAGAAAATCTGATTTATAAAATTTTATTTCGATATTCAACCCAGAATTAACACTTATATGCATTCACAAATATAGTAATATATTTACAAAAATATATTAATACATATATGTTAGAAATAGAATATTGATATTTTATGTTGGTGTTTAATTGTTATTTAAATTGCATGATGTATTAAATAAAGATTTACAGTTACTTATTATACGTATATTTATCATTAATAGATTTAATTATCACTTGTTATTACAATAAAATTATTATATTTACATAAATACAAACTTAAAAACAAACGTATATACGTATATATATATATATATATATATATATATAAAATAAAAAGTATAAACTATATAAAATTTATTTAGATAATTAAAATGAAATCAACTTATATAACTACAAACAATTAAGAAATAAAGTAATCTTAAATATTAAAAAAGCAAAGCAATCATATATAGATAGTAAACAAAAAAATAGTATATCTACTAAAGAAAATTGGAATTTAATAAATCACCTCATAAATAAACAGCAAATTAAACAATCACCAAATTATATAATAGATGAATTCGAAAATAAATTCAATAATGATAAACAAATAGCAAATGCATTTAACTCTTATTTTATAAATCTAAGTCAATCCATAAATAATCAATTCACCACTCCCATAAATAACATCAACCCAATTAACATTACACCAATATATAAATCAATATATCTTCATCCTACATCAACACATGAGATAAATTATATTATACAAAATAATAAATCAAAGACTTCTCTAGACACTGATTATCTAAACATGAAATTGTTAAAAATTTCAAAAGATTACATTGACCTTCCATTAAGCCATATTTTTAATATATGTTTATCGTCAGGAACTTTTCCTCTAAAAATGAAAATATCCTCCATTAAACCAATTCATAAAAAAAAAAATATCAATATAATATCTAACTATAGACCAATATCAATTTTAAGTCAACTATCGAAAATACTAGAAAAAATAATATATAATAGACTAATGCAATTCATACAAAATAATAACATAATAAATACTACTCAATATGGTTTCCTTAAAAAACATAATACCACTCGAGCTACACTAGATATTTACAACCATATAATGTAAAATAAAAAAGAAAATATAGCAATAAATACATTATTTTTAGATTTAAGTAAAGCCTTTGATACTATTGATCATTCTATTATAATTAGAAAATTAGATAAATATGGAATTAGAGGCATTCCTCTTAAACTGATAACAAACTATTAACATAATAGAACTCAACTAGTTAAAGTTAACATTACATAATCTGATATTATAACTAATGATATCGGTGTACCCCAAGGCTCCATTCTAGGCCCTTTACTATTCATAATTTATGTCAATGATCTACCATTATATTTAGAAGATAAAAATGTAAAATGTACAGTATATGCAGATGATACTGCTATAACTTTTACAGCTGATAATAATATAGAACTAACAAATTTAATTAAAAAACCTTAATAAAAATAGAAAAATGGTATAAATATAATAAGTTAAAACTCAATATTAGTAAAACAGAAATGATAAATTTCAACTCAAATAAACATCCAAACAATATTATTTCATTAAATGATACATTAATAAATAACGTATATAATTATAAATATATTGGTTTAATTCTTGATAGCAAACTTGATTTTAAAAATCATATTATTAAATTAAATAACAAACTCTCCCAAATTCAATTTTTAATCTCAAAATTGAGCAAATTCATTAAAACAAATTCATTGATAATTATATATAATAGTATTTTCCTACCATACTTAAACTATGTAAATATACTTTGGGGAAATACATTCTCAAATAATACCCTAAATAATACAACAATTATTCAAAAAAAAACCTTAAGAATAATAAATAAAAGAAAATTTCGAGATCATACAAAATAATTATTCACATCAAATAAAATACTTAGATTAGATAAGCTAACATATTATAATACACTAATATATATGCATAAACAATATTATAATCAATTACCAACAAACTTAATTAAAATACACAAAACAAATAATAATAAATATACTCTACGAACAAATAAAACGTATACTATACCAATTTCAAAATCAACAAGAACAATAAATAGTTTACTGATAAAAGGTCCAAAACTTTGGAACTTACTTCCAATAAATATACAAAATATAAAAAATGAAAATTTGTTCAAGAAAAGAGTAAAAAATATGTTACTCAATTATGAATTATATTATAGATAAATTAATGAATTTAAAATTAATTTAATAAAATTAAAAAAACATATTAAATATTAAATATTAAACATATTAACAAATTAAAAAAACTAAAAAAAAAAAATAAAAAAAAAATAAAAAAATCGATATCAAATATATATGTATGTATAGATTATTTTTTTTATTATTATTTTGATTTTGATTTTTGTTAATGTCAAATTTTGTCTGTCTACTTAATGTATTTTATTTATTTATTATTATCTTTTATGTACATACTAAATATATAGTTAACTATTATAATTAAACAAGCATTGTTCCTGTCCCATGTATAAATAAATCGCTGGCAACAACCCTAAAAGACCAAGGTATTATTTTGAAGCCATTTGGAAACGAAGAAAGAAACGAAAAAGAATAATAAATGAAAAAAAAAGAACGACATTAATTAATCCAATAAAATATATCTATCTATCTATCTATCTATCTATATATATATATATATATATATATATATATATATATATATATGTATATATATATATATATTAAACTTATTTAAATATAAATAAATGCAACATATATATATATATTAAATAATATCTTATTTTATAATTTTAGAAATAAATTACTGTGTTCGTAATCCATGTAATGACGAAAATGCGTATTGTATTAATACGAAAACAATGCGTGAATGTTATTGTAATGAAGGATTTGATCGTCTTTACAATACTAAATGTTTCGGTAAGACATATGTGAAAATATAATATAAACTAAAACATAAAATATTAATTCACTGTATACATATTTACATAGCATATATAATAGATAATTGTATTATAATATTAATATACTATTTTATATGTATGTATTATAGATAGTATCACTATTTTAATTGTATTACGTAATCATTGGAAATACACTTACTTATATAATAAAAAGTAAGTTATATCTGCACTTATTGCAGTATTTTATGATTATTTGATGGATTATTTGAACTACTCCGAAGTACTGGAACAGTCTCCCCGATGAATTACGGACCATATCATCTTTTATTACTTTTAAATGTCGACTATGTTCATATATGTTATCATTAGTTATCATATGTTATCATTTGTATGTCATTTAAAAATGATATAATATTTAATATAAATATAGATAATACACTTTTATCTCAAGTAACTTATACAAAATTTCTTGGAATAAATCTAGATACTTGTTTAAATTGGAAATGTCATTTGGCTTATCTTAACAATAAATTATTAAAAATATTGTGGATCATAAAAATTGTTTCATACTTTGTAAATACATATGCCATGGTCAAACTATACTATGCTTTATTTTATCCAGATTTAATTTACTGTATAGAAATATGGGGTCATGGTTATGTATCAAACTTAAATAGCATATATTTAATTCAAAAAAAGGTATTAAAAATAATTTGTAATAAACCAAATGATTTTTCAACTGTGTCTTTATTTAAGGAAAATAAAATATTATCTTTATATGATATTTGTTATTTATTAGTATAAGACTTGCATTTACATGTATAACATTCAATAAATTTGTCCATCCTATTATTTTAAATCATTTTACATTGACATCTAAAAAAATATTTAATACCAGGAGTAACTGTGATTTTATTCAACCTTATTTTAAATATAATTATATGAATAATACCTTAATTACATTCTGACCAAGACTTTGGAATTATTTAAGTATAGATATAAGAAAGTCAAATTCTTTATCAGTAATCTGTAAAAAATCTTTAAATAATTTTATATAATACTTTTTCTATTTTAATGCATTTATTTTTTGTTTAAATTTGTATTTAATATATTTGACTTATGATAATATTTGTTTACAATATATTTAAATTTAAATTTTATTTATTTGACAATTAAAATACTGACGTTATATTAAATGTTGACATTATAAAAAACTGACTTTGTAAAAATTATTATATATGATTTTAAGATTGTATTATCTTTTATTTTATTTTTACATTTTTTGACATTAAATAAATTACTTTGGGTTATATATTTTTCTGTATGAACATCGAATATTGTTAACCTATATCTATTTAATATATTTTCTTATTATTTATCTTTTTTTTCTCTTGTTTTTTTTACTTTTAAATGTTGGCTATCTTATATTTAGTTCCTCTATGTTATATTTTAATTTATATTATTTAAATACTTGATGTATTTAGTAACTTTTAATTTTATACTTTTATCATTTATTTATATTATTACATGATTACATTATTATATGATGATTACATTTAGTTAAATGATAAGTTTCATTATATTTTATCATATATTTTATTTATTTTTATCATTTATATGTAAACAGGAAGTCATAAGGTAAATACCAAGATATATACAAGTAAATACCTCGAAAATCTTCTGACAATTTTATTTGTCCTTTTATTGTTATTTTTCTCTCTTGCAATGATTGCAATAATACAATGTACCTTATCTTATCTTATAATATTATAAAATTATTATTTATTTATAACTATTATCTATAATGAAACTTATCATGTTAATAAAGGGGTAATTGTCTCGATAAGCAACATTGCTTCTACAATTACCTTGCCATTGCCTACATCTGATAATAATAATAAAAAAATAATTATAATGTCTTCTTTTTAAATTTATTATTATTCGTGTATTTTTTTATTTGTTTTATTATTTCAACTTGACGCATATAAACATCTATCGTTTTCATTGAGTCAATAAACCTTTATATTATTATTATTATTATAACTAATGATTACATTCAAAAATATCGTTAACAATATTATTGTTAAAGGTTTTTTGATCGTGTACTACACAATGTGTAGTATGTTTACTAAAACTATATTAAGTATATACCTATACTAAAATAATAAAATAATTAACATAAATGCTAGATTTTGTTCAAGTTGTAATGGCACAATTAACTATTTTTATTATAAATTCTCCCATATCTGATAAAAAGTATATTTTAGACGAGTAATATATTATATATTCTACCAATTCATATATGCATACACATGTTTCATTCAGATGGTCATAAGTATGTACTTTCATGTGTATATATCATATATAATATATGTATATATATATACATATATATAGCATATATACCATATATGGTATGATGTAACTACGTATGGATATTATTATTATGGATAACTATTATATATATATATATATATATATATTTAATTAGTGTAGGTATGATCATTATTTGTGATTAAGAATCCAACACCAAGATATCACTAATTAACTAAGTCGCGTTCACATAGACATGAGTGTGTGTACAGCGAGGAGTATTACCGTATAAGACTATACTTCTGATGTTATATTCTGATTATCAACGTTCGTGCATACTATGCATATATCTGTGTAGGGGCGCTGGAACGTAGGTGAGAATGTAGGGGGGATAAATAAATTAACAATTAACAATTAAGGTGGGATCAACCAATCAGAATAATTGTTGTGGTAAAAGTGGGGGGGGGACCAATACATAGGAGGTCCCCCTAGATTTTAAAGTGGGGGATAGGCCCCCCCTCGTCTCCCTCCTCTGTTGCAGCGCCCCTACATCTAAGTAGGTATATTCAGAGTACGCTATACAGTTGTGAGACAATCACTGCAGTCGAGAATAGCCGTGTAAATCCGCCTTAATATCGATATGTATGCTACATGTGTCTACTGATATCTGTCTAATAGAAACGTGCTTCTCGAATACACAATTTTACTAATTTATTAATAACATGTAATAATTATATATATATATATATATATATAATATTATTTGTAGGTTGGAGTAAAATTTGAAATAATTATGGCGATCTGGTAATGACTCGCGATAGTGATGTAAAGTTATACGTGGATAATAAATAATGTCACTAATTCACATATAACGTTACATCACTATCGCGAGTCATAACCATATCGTCATAATTATTTCAAATTTCACTCCAACCTAAACATAATATTATATATATATATATATATATATATATATATATATATATATATTATATATATATAAATATATAATTATATAATTCATTCTACCCAAATATATCTCATAAATTCCTCTATCGTCAAAATATTTTTCCAAAGATTTTTGATTGCTAGGAAAAACTCAAAATTTGCCCATTTATTTATTCGCAATAATATTCCCTTTAATACGAGAATAAGAGGTAGAATTATCTACCATGCCTACATTAATAAACTTACTGCCCCAAATTATAAACCATACTTCAATAATCTGACTAAAACGCACGAATTAAAAACCCCTAACAAACATAATGAATGGTTCCACTCATCAATACCAATATTACCCTCAGATATTTCTAAATGGAAGCTATCCTATGAAACTTACTTATATTCTAAACCAAATACCTCGACTCGATTGAATCCATCCCAAATCACTACCGACTGCTTACCCTCCCAAATCATTACTGACCCCGTATTATCCCAAAACGCTACTGAATCCTTACCATCACAAACCACTACTGACCCCTTATCCTCCCTAATTATTACTGACCTTTTACCCTCTGAATCTATAATTGACCCATTACCCTCCCAAAATACTACTGACCCCTTACTCTCCCAAGACACTACTGATCACTTATCCTCACCCTTACAATCTAACAATAGTACATGACTCTCAGTTAGCTTGTCACTAATTAATATTAGGTCCCTTAGATCTAATTCACTATTATTATTATCCTACCTGAAATATTCTAAAATTAAATTAGTTGCTATTACCGAAACATGGATATCGCCAGATGACTCCGATATATTCTCTCTCTTCCATGATATTGGATACTCTCTATTTATCTCACCTCATATTAAACGCCGAGGTGGAGGAGTTGGTATATTAGTTCACTCTGACCTACCATCTCCTACTATTATCTACCCTTCCTTCTCTTATAGTGATTGCCTGACAGCCTCTTTAAATTTTATGAATACTGTCTACTCCTTTACTATAATTTATCGACCTCCAAAACAAGACTATACCACCTTCTATAATGAATTTTATGACTATATAACTGTTACTCCACTATCAAACAATAATCATAACTTTATTCTAGGTGACTTTAACTACCACTTCGAATCAAATATACATCCCCATTCCACATTCAAAAATATTACTGACTCCCTCTCTCTACATCAATTTATAACTTTCCCTACTCATATTGCTGGTCACACACTTGATCTAATTTTTTGTAGATCTCATAGTAGTTGTCAGTGCATCACTGATTGTTGTAAATCTGACTTAATTACCGATCATTTTCTAATAACTTGTCGATTAGTTCTTCCTCACTCCACTTCTATAGAAAAAAAATTCATCACATACAGAAACTACAGATCTCTTGATTATGATTGTTATAACTTGGAACTTAAATTAATCCTCCTTTCATTGCCGTGTTCGATTGATTCACTCAATTATGCTCTATCTTACTTAATTGATAAAGTTGCCCCTCTAAAAACTCGAACTATTAATATCCATCCAAACTCTCCATGGTTTTCCTACGAACTTGTTTCTTTCAAACGCAACCTACGTAAACTCGAACGAATCTTCCACAGTAACCCTTCTTCTAGTGACCTCTTAATATTTTCTACATATCGCAAGTTCTATAAATCTGAAATCTCTAAAGCTAAGTCTGCTTTTTATATTAGTAAAATAAATAACCTCACATCCAATCCCCGTGCTTCTTTCGCCCTTGCTCGTAAGCTTCTCTCCCCTATAATGCCTATCAATATACCTCATATACCTAATATTGTAAAAAATGAATTATGTTATGAATTCGCTAATAATTTTACTGATAAAATGCAACGCACCTGCACTTCTATTTCATCTCTCCTACCAATTAGCTCAATTCCGTGCATATGTATTAGTAAACCAATCCCATATTATTTTTCTAAATTCTATATGCCTTCTATTTTCACAATATCTAATCTTATTTCTAAGTCTTCCTCTTTTCATTCTTCTGACCCAATTAACCTAGCCGCCTTTAAAAAACTAAATTATACTCTATCCCCCTATATTCTTGATATTATAATTATTTCCCTAAATGATGGTATTTGTCCAACTTCCTTTAAGCATGCTATAATAACACCTATACTCAAAAAACCTTTACTTGGTCCTAATATAAGTGCTAACTATCGCCCCATTTCACAACTTCCGTTTATCAGCAAAATTCTAGAACGAATTGTTGCCATACAATTGAATAGATTTATAGCTGAAAATAAATTATATGATATATTTCAGAGTGCATTTAGACGAGGACACTCAACTGAAACTGCACTACAACAAATACTTAACAATATATACTCTAAAGTATCTCCATCTATCTCCTGCCAACTTATATTATTATACCTCTCATGTGCCTTCGATTCCTTGAGCCATTCAGTTCTTATCTCAAGATTAGAAATGATTGGTATACGCGGAACCGTACTAAAATGGTTTTCATC
Source organism: Osedax fenrisi (assembly GCA_964019155.1). Classification (NCBI taxonomy): domain Eukaryota; kingdom Metazoa; phylum Annelida; class Polychaeta; order Sabellida; family Siboglinidae; genus Osedax; species Osedax fenrisi. The sequence continues at coordinate 5,880,655 of OZ025246.1, read as the reverse complement.
CTATATATTAAATCGATCATCATCCGTTAAAATTTGCAATTTCTCTACAAAATCTCGTACTCTTCATTATGGTGTTCCCCAGGGATCTGTTCTCGGCCCCCTCCTCTTCTCAATATACATTCTCCCTATACATGATATTATTGGTCAATTTCCAGATGTACACTATCACATTTACGCTGATGATATTCAACTATATTCCTTCTTACCCAATTCCTCCAATGTACTACCAGATAACTCACAATTATGTAAATGTGCATCAACTATCAGATCATGGCTTCTATCTAACAATCTTCTACTCAACTCTTCAAAATCTGCACTCCTAAATATCCCATCTAACTATCATAATTTTCCACCTGTTATCATCGAAAGTCTCCCCATCATCCCTTCATCATCTGTTATAAATCTTGGAATTACTTTGGATGCTAACCTATCCCTAAATTCCCATATAGCTAATATATCTAAATCAGCTAACTACCACCTCTTCAAAATTCGTCGTATAAGAAAAGACTTAACCCGATCTCTTACAACTGTCCTCATAAATGCACTCATCCTCTCTCGTATCGACTACTGCATTTCACTACTTTATCATCTCCCTAATACTTCATTATCCCCTTTAAATCGTATAATTCGTGCATCTATACGAACCATTTTCTCAATAAATCGATTTGACCATTCCATTACCGACTCCCACCAACTTATATCCAACTGGTTCCCTCAAAAAAAAACGTTCCCTCCTACACCTTCTATCACTCGCTCATAAAGCAATATATTATACTTCTCCTCCTTATTTGACTTCCCTACTAACTCTAAGACGCCTACTGACTTCCTTACGATCAAATGCTGACATTTCCCTAATTTGCCCTCGTGTCTCATACCTGAAATACCATAAACGCGCCTTCAGTTATATGGTTCCATCCCTATGGAATTCCCTCCCTGCCTCTATTAGATAAATCCATTCACACCCGTCCTTTATTACACACCTCAAAGCTTACATATCATCGATGTAATATATTCACTTATTTAATCATACAATATTACTATTTTTATAAATTATATTATTTTATCGTTTTATTTATTTATTTATCTATTCATTGTTTTCGTTCTATATTGTTATATGCACCTACGAGGGGTGGCCACACCTATGATAAGTGCTAATAAACCTTATCATCATCATATATATATATATATATATACATATATATATATATTTATATATACTATTATTTTTCTACTTCAAATTATATTTTAACATTTTTTTAATTTTTAATAAGTTTACTATTTTTAATAAATTTTATCTTTACTCAGACTTTTACATTAATTTCTCCTTTTTTTCCATATTTTATACTATAACTACTCTTCGACTTATGAAAACTATCTAAATATTTTTTACTTTGTGTAGATAATTTATAAATTTATTTTTGAATATTTGCCAAACATATATTTATTATTCTTTATATTAAATGTTCATATATTTACTCTTCTTAACCTTTCTTGTCTGTTTTTAGTTTTTTTAGTAGTTTTAGTTTTCTTAATGTTTATTTTTTTATTTGTATATATTACATGATGATTTTTGATAATTTTGTCAAGTCCTTCATAAGTAAAATTATTTGATATTATACATAATTAGATTTAGTGTAAACAGGAAGTCAACTTAGATATAACTTTATGTTATATATAGTTTATTCTTTTTTTCAGGAATTTATTATTCCAATTATAATTGTACTTTTTAGGACTTGTCAAAATAATAAAGGGTAATTGTCTCGATAAGCTCTGCTTCTACAATTACCCGGTTGTTAAAACCAAATCTGATAATAATAATAATAATAATAATAATATATATATATATTACTGATGTATTCATTAACATAAAATAAGCACGATTATAATATTAATTATAATTTAATCTAGATATAAATGAATGCGATAGTGTAAATAAGAATAAACCATGCTTATCTATAATACATTCAACATGTATTAACACCGTCGGGTCGTACAGATGTGATTGTGATAGTGGTTACAGTAAGATAGATGGGCAATGTAAAGGTAATAATATATATATATATATATAATAGCATTATTAATATGTATATAAGTATATAATAATATATATGTACACATTATACATATATAGGTGCCGCCCTGCCTAAAATTAAAGCTAATAAGAAACAAACAGGTTAATAATATTTTACGTAGGGGAAAGTCTCCGATTACCGACCCCCTCCTAATACCGACCCTCTATCGTATCTCATTAACTATAAGATATATCACAACATATATATACAAAAACTGTTAGTGATTTAATGATAAATATGAATAAGTATTTTGTTTTAAAAAATATGTAATCCTATAATTGTTAATTGATCAAATGTAACATTCTGTTTTTACTTTTTAAATATTTGAATAATAACTTTTTTTAAATCATTGTAAATACTTTATTAATTAAAAGATAATATAATTTTGTGCACAATATTGTAGATCAGTAAAATGTTTATAACAATAATACAAATAATTTAATTTGAATAACTATTAAACAATATATCTTAATTATATCAACCCATGTGATTTTCTTATTACTAACCCCCTAAATTACCCTAATACCGACCCCATGTGATTTATAATATCAAATCAAAATAGATCCGTATTTTACTTTAGAATATGTAGTAAGTTGTTTGTGTATATTTGATATAGATTTAGGATCCATAATTCTAGTCGATTATATACATACTGATTAATAAATAAATATTAAATAATAACATACACTATTTTAATATAATTACTATACAGTTTAAATTTAAATTTAATATTACTATTAAATCATAAGTTCAATAATAAATAAATTGCTACAATTAATAAGAATAATAATTAATTATATGTATGTATATTTACTACTTTTATTGGATATTATAATACTACAATTATTTATACCACAATTATTTTAGGGGGTCGGTATTAGGCACATGTATACTATTACCGACCAGCCTGTATATTCTTGTATACACGATTTTATAAACATTTATAAATGTAATTATATCACAAATTTAAAATAGCCACATTATTCATTTCCATAATATTACCCTATATGGTTAATTATTATTACAAAATTTCAAATAAATATATTTAATACTGAAGAAGTTATTACAAATAATCGTTTAGGGGTCGGTGATCGGAGAGTTTCCCCTAATTGATATATTAAATTATATAAATGAGGTATCCCACTACCATTATTTCCGGAAATAATGTCCTGAAATAGTTGATAGAAAGTAATTTGCTAGCAAGTTATAGTGAGATACCCCTTTTAAAATTACGATATTTCCGGCAAGTTGCCGTGAGGTAAAGGTGTACCTCACTACGACTGTAGTTATCTTGCTAGAAAATCACTTTCTAGCATATATTTCGGGACATTATTTCTGTTGATTCCGATATAAATAGTGGTAATACATATATGTAATTATATATAATAATCTACATTTAAAATAAATGTGTTGTTTTCATTTTGTGTCTTCAGTTGTTTGTATTATATATATAAAATGTATTGTATTTTATATACTACATACTAGCAATGCAGAATCCTGAATAGCTATAATTATAGCATAATTATAATTAATAAATATTAGATAAGCACATAATAAAAAACCGATCAACGGCTCGGGTATATCTAGTAATACGTATATATATAAATTAATATGATGCGATAAAATACAATTAGATTCAATCACTGGCTTACTCATTTACGATATCATAATGTATATAATGAATCCGACAAAGGTGTTTTTATTTTGAACCAAAATTGTCTGACTTCTCAAATAGAGACCGCGGTTTTAATTCCGAATATATTTATATTTCATCAATGCCTAATAATAACTTGTCGAATTATAATTACACTAAATATACAAATACTTATACTTCTAAAATATTTAATCTTTTAGAATATGCTACTAATATATGATTATAATTACTAAAATGTCGTATATGAAAAGTGAATACATCATATTATATATATATCAGTGGTTCCCAGACTTTTTTCTTCGGCGACCCCTTTTAAGTTTTTTTTTATATAAAACGACCCCTAAGTATAATTTAAAAAAAATAAAATATTAAAAAATATAAGTTAACTTTTTTAAATAAATGTATTAAAAATATATAAAATATGTAATATATTATTTTTAAATGGTGTGTATTTTCATTCTTGGTACTAATTTATCAATATATGTCTGTGTTTCTGATAGAGTCCACCTCGGTTCTGGTTCGACTTCTAATTTATTTATTTTTTTATTTTTCAAATTGAAGGAATCTGAGAAGGTCCTTTCACATAGATATGTGCTTGCAAAATTAAAATATATTTAATTATTAAATTAAAAAAATGTGGATAATTTCACAGCTATCCAAAAATTTCCTAGTTCCCTTATTTTAAATTCGTGCTTTACACCAATATCATGTTGCATCATTATGAGTTCACTTGTTTCAGGTTATATTTATAGATATCTTTAATATCAGCATAAAAAGAATGAAGTTCTAAATTATAAAGATGATTGTCAATTTATAGAATATGCATTTTTAATTCATCTGCAAGATTAATTTAAATCCCTTATTTTCTTCCCATTGCATTGCTAGTTCAATTATATTTTGTTCTTGAAGAAAAATAATAATTTCATCCTTAATTTAAGAGAATACTATCTCTTTAAAACTCTACCTTTTGACCACCATCGAACCTGAGTATAATATAATAAGTTGTTAAAGTCTGAGTCCATTTCTTCATACACATTTTTGAATAGACGATTTATCAAATAACTCGAATTAATAAAATTTAACAGTATATGATTATTACTTCTGGTGATAAATCTTTGATAAGTTTAATTAACACTGATTTTATTCCTAACATACTTTCTGTTCCGTTAGTAATCAGCAAAATTAATTTAATCCATTCTAAATCATTAGCAATAATAAATGAATTTAATATATCAAATACATCAACTGCTTTAGTTATGTTTGTAATTGGTTCACATAAAAGGAACTATTCTTTTATAGATTTATTGATGTACGAATATCATCAATTGTGACATGTGACTTACATCGGTACATTCATCCAATTATATACTCAATATTGAACTATGTTTGACTTCACAAACAAACTCAAATTAATAAAAAAATATAATGCAAATAAAATATAAATGTAACCATTTTGAGATCAGCAACATGGACTATTCTCGGAGAATCTAAGAAACTATTGAATTCTTTTGAATCTAAGTCACTTAGAATAATGATAAATATCACATATAGACATGAAAGATAAATATATATATATCCATGAGTAAGTGATATCTAGAATTGGTTCATATGTGTTTTACAGAAAGTTAAAAGAAGACAAATACGTTAGTTGGGCCATATGTCTAGACATGACATATTGACAAATACTATTTTACAAGGTCGTATTGAAGGTATAAGCAACATAGGTCGCCCTACAAGGAATTGGATGGAAGATGTCTATGAGTGGACGGTATGTCTACCCGATCTTTACTCAGGAAGAAGTTGTGCGTGACGCCATGTCATGTTCCCCCTACGACGACTCGTCATGGGACTTGTTAACTTGCTAGCTAATTTATAAATCAATTATATATAAATATATATTTGTTGTTGTTGAAATTTGGATTATTAGTTGAATTCAACTTAAGTTTCAAGTTGACGTCATTATTTATTAGTTTTGCATAATGTAAACTTGCATAATTTATACATTTCAATGCTATAGCATTACATATAACACATTCTGGAACTTCAATATTATTGTGTACTATAAAGGTAAACCAAAATGATAAAAAAAACTATCATTATTTTTCTCTTTTTATAATTCATGTTTTTAGATATAAACAGATGTTGTGTTATTATCTACAATCATATATATATTTAGTATAGCGAAGATTATGGCGATTATAAACATAAATATATTAATAAAGATGGACATATACTTTAGGAGCTGTATGGTTTCATCATTAATAATTATTATAATTATAATTAATTTACGGTATATTATATTAACTGTATATTAAATATTAATATTGTATTCATTTTAGAATATATTGTAGTTATATAAATTTAATATTTAAGATATAATTATTTAAAAAAATAATTGTTATTTATTTTAATATTTATCAATTTATAAAATAACGCGACCCCCACAAAAACGGCAGGCGGAAACAAGTGGGTCGCGACCCCCAGTTTGGGAACCACTGATATATATATATATATATATATATATATATATATATATATATATATATATATATATATATATATGTATATATATATATATATACAGAAAATGTGATTTATAAAATTTTATTTCGATATTCAACCCATAATTAACACTTATATGCATTCACAAATATAGTAATATATTTACACAAATATATTAATACAAATATGTTAGAAATAGTATATTGATATTTTATGTTGGTGTTTAATTATTTTTAAATTGCATGATGTATTAAATAAAGATTGGCAGTTACATATTATACGTATATTTATCATTAATAGATTTAATTATCACTTGTTATTACAATCAAATTATTATATTTACATAAATACAAACATAAAAACAAACGTATATACGTATATACATATATATATATATATATATATATATATATATATATATTAGACTTATTTAAATATAAATAAATGTGTATATATATATATATATTAGACTTATTTAAATATAAATAAATGTAATATATATATATATATATATATATATATATATATATATATATTAAATAATATCTTATTTTATAATTTTAGAAATAGATTACTGTGCTCGTAATCCATGTAATGACATAAATGCGTATTGTATTAATAAGAAAACAATGCGTGAATGTTATTGTAATAATGGGTTTGAACGACTTTACAATACTAAATGTTTCGGTAAGACATATGTGATCATATAATATAAACTAAAACATTAAATACATAAAATATTAATTCACGGTACCCATATTTACATAGAAAATATAATAGAGAATTTCATTATAATATTAATATACTATTTGATATGTATGTATTATTGATATTATCAGTATTTTAATTGTATTACGTAATTATTGGAAATACACTTACTTATATAATAAAAAAGTAAGTTATATCTGCACTAATTGCAGTATTTTACGATTATTTGATGTATTATTTGAACTACTCCGAAGTACTGGAACAGTCTTCCCGATGAATTACGGACCATATCATCTTTTATTATTTTTAAATATCGACTATGTTCATATATGTTATCATTAGTTATCATATGTTATCATTTGTATGTCATTTAAAAATGATATAATATTTAATATAAATATAGATAATACACTTTTATCTCAAGTAACTTATACAAAATTTCTTGGAATAAATCTAGATACTTGTTTAAATTGTAAATGTCATTTGGCTTATCTTAAAAATAAATTATTAAAAATTTTGTGGATCATAAAAAATGTTTCATACTTTGTAAATACATCTGCCATGATCAAACTATACTATGCTTTATTTTATCCACATTTAATTTACTGTATAGAAATATGGGGTCATGGTTATTTATCAAACTTAAATAGCATATATTTAATTCAAAAAAAGATATTACAAATAATTTGTAATAAACCAAATGATTTTTCAACTGTTTCTTTATTTAAGGAAAATAAAATATTATCTTTATATGATATTTGTAAGTATAAGACTTGCATTTACATATATAAAATATTCAATACATTTTGCCATCCTATTATTTTAAATCATTTTACATTGACATCTAAAAAAAGATTTAATACCAGGAGTAACTGTGATTTTATTCAACCTTATTTTAAATATAATTATATAAATAATACCTTAATTACATTCTGACCAAGACTTTGGAATTATTTAAGTATAGATATAAGAAAGTCAAATTCTTTATCATTATTCTGTAAACATCTTAAAATAATTTTATATAATACTTTGTCTATTTTAATGAATTTATTTTTAGTTTAAATCTGTATTTAATATATTTGACTTATGATAATATTTTTTTATAATTTATTTAAATTTTGATATTATTTATTTGACACTATAAAAATACCTACGTTATATTAAATGTTGACATTATAAAAAACTGACTTTTAAAAAATTATTATATATGATTTTAAGATTATATTATCTTTTATTTTATTTTGACATTTTTTGACATTAAATAAATTACTTTGGGTTATATATTTTTCTATATGAACATCGAATATTGTTAACCTATATCTATTTAATAAATTTTCTTATTATTTCTCTTTTTTTTCTCTTGTTTCTTTTACTTTTAACTATTGTATATCTAATATGTAGTTCCACTATGTTATATTTTAATTTATATTATTTAATACTTGATGTATTTATTAGCTTTTAATTTTATACTTTTATCATTTATGTATATTATTACATGATTACATTATTATATGATGATTACATTTAGTTACATGATAAGTTTCATTATATTTTATTATATATTTTATTTATTTTTATCATTTATATGTAAACGTGAAGTCATAAGGTTAAATACCTCGAAAATCTTCTGACAATTTTATTTGTCCTTTTATTGTTTTTTTTCTCTCTTGCAATGATTGCAATAATACAATGTATCTTATCTTATCTTATAATATTATAAAATTATTATTTATTTATAACTATTATCTATAATGAACCTTATCATGTTAATAAAGGGGTAATTGTCTCGATAAGCAACATTGCTTCTACAATTACCTTGGCATTTAATACACTTAATATCGATGTGTAAGCTACATATCACGTACGCTACATGTGTCTACTGATATCGGTTTAATAGAAACGTGCTTCTCGAATACACAATTTTACTAATTTATTAATAACATGTAATAATTATATATTTATATATATATATATATATATATATATAATATTATTTTTAGGTTGGGGTGAAATTTGAAATAATTATGGCTATATGGTTATGACTCGCGATAGTGATGTAACATTATACGTGGAGTTCAATAATGTCACTAATTCACGTATAACGTTACATCACTATCGCGAGGCATAACCATATCGCCATAGTTATTCAAATTTCACTTCAACCATAATAATTATATATATATATATATATATATATATATATATATATTACTGATGTATTCATTAACATAAAATAAGCACAATTATAATATTAATTATAATTGAATCTAGATATAAATGAATGCGATAGTGTAAATAAGAATAATACATGCTTAACTATAATGAATTCAACATGTATTAACTCTGCCGGGTCGTACAGATGTGATTGTAATAGTGGTTACAGTATGTTAAATGGGCAATGTAAAGGTATTAATATATATATATATGTGGGTTATACATATCTATTACTATATATTGAGTTGAAAATTTAATATTGTCCTTATTACATATACTAATAATGTCCGTGAGCATTAATAATATGTATATAAGTATACATTTTATACTACCTCAACATTGTATTCAACCTTACAAATGTATGTTTACATTACTTTCATTTTCATGAATATAATTTCATTATTAGGATATTTATATGTATATATTTTAATTTATTTAAATATATGATTATATATATATAATGTATATACTTATGATCAACTATTTATAAAAGTATATAAAAATATATAATTCAATAAAACTCTAAAAATATATTTTTAAACTATTATAATTAAATTAATAATTAATATATTGTAGAACCAAAGCATAGTACTCTAGACCAAGAATTATCTTATATGGTTATATATATATATATATATATATATATATATATATAATTTATATATAATATCTTATATGATTATATTTCATTTGGTGGAATCCTTTCATCCCATATAGGAACTTAGATGAAGTTTTCACTTATAACCATGGTTATGCCATATGACTCTAATTTCCCTTCGAAACCGCTCTCATGTTAAGGCATGCAAGGGTTTTAACGAGAGCCGATCATTTATGTATACGTAATTATATAAGATAACTTCTAAATATTATGTTAAGATATATTGTATTGGTCCTATGGGACTTGAACCAGTGTCCTGATATTTCTGTATATATATATATACATCACTTAATATGACCAACACTGACACCATAATTATCTCCAGACCTACCTACCCCTATTCATCACCAACCCCTTACTACTATCCCTCCCTCCACATAATTCTTAACAACTCTTGGTTTCACCATCAACTCCCACCTAGATTACTCTGACCACATATCTATAATGATTCGCAATGCCAACTATTTTCTTTATAATATTAAAAAATCACGCAATAAATTGACTTTTTCAATGACTAAAAGTCTAATACACTCGCTAGTCTTCAGTAGACTCATATACTGCTGCTCACTTCTATGCAATCTACCCCTAAAGTTTATGCTTAAACTTGAGAAGATACAACGACGTGCTATACGCACCCTATATAAACTGAAGTTCTCTTCAATAGTATATATATCGACTCTAGTGCGATCACTCGGCTGGATTAAGTTTGGGTATCTCTGCAAGTACAGACTACTATGCATCACCCATAAGGTGATACATCTTAGATCTCCCGAGTACCTAGCAGACTTGATCAGTATTAAAACCATTAGTCGAGCTAGCAGAAAAGTGTGCAACGCTAGACTATCTCTGCCCATTCTGAATCTGCTTTCTATGTGGTAGCTCCAAAATACTGGAATGCTATTCCATATAAAATGAGTTATTTAAAATCCCTGTCAATATTTCAATGTAAACTTTCCTATTAACATTGTAACCTAACCTCCATTTTCCTTCATTTTTATTGTACTTTATTTATTTTATTTTTGTTTCCTCCTCATAACGCTCATAACCACCACGTGATTTTGTAGTCAATAAAACATTTAAAATAAAATAATATAAATATATATATACTGAACCATACAGGAAGGTTTTTATATTAATATATATATATATTTATATATATATATATATATATATATATATATTGTTATTGTTATTGTTATTGTTATTTTTATTTGGTTGAGTCCTTTCATCCCATCCAGGAACTTGGATGACGTTTTCACTTATAACCATATATGGCTCTAATGTCCCTTCGAAGCCGCTCTCATGTTAAGGCATCCATGGTTTTAACGAGAGCCGATCATTTATTTATACACAATTATATAAGATAACTTCTAAATAATATGTTAAGACCTATTTTATTAAATTAATTAATGGTCCGGACGAGGCTCGAACCCTTTTCCTACTGCTTGTGTGTCTGACGCCTTAGCCACTGAGCCATACAGGACGTATATTACTATATATATACATACATCTAGTAAGATTCTAAGAAATACTGGATATTAACAAATGACCTTTACAAAAATAAATATCAAACATAAATTAATTATATCCGTAAGTCCTGCTAATATTAAGTATTACCCATCAACATATTATATTTTATATTTTATATTATCATCTATTTTATTATAAACTAATTATACACAAATATAACTTATATATATATATTTAAATATATATTATATAATTAATAATTCATATAAATTACAGTATTTATTACTTTTGTTATTAATAGTACCGGTGGTATACATGATTCATATCTTGTATTCTAAAGGAGAAAGGTTATAAATATTATAATAATGCTAATATGTTATAAGCATATATATATATATATATATATATATATATATATATATATATGAGCATGCATATTATAAGCATATATATTATATTAATTACTATTATAATACTATTTATAATTACAATTATTATATGTTTTATTGATGATATTATTTATAATAGAATACATATTTATATACATATTATTGTTATTATTATCTCTAAATTGCCCGATATAATACTTTATATTTATAATATTTAATATTATATTACTATACTCTAATTATTCTCGTAATATTATATAATAATATAACATATAACTTTAAACAATATAACCATTAATTATAGTATACTGATAGTATCTAACATATACATGTATAGATAAATGTAAAACACTATTTGAAGGATACAATACTAAGATATGAACATAATTTTTAAATAGTATAAAACTAATGTAATAATTATATTAATATAAAAAAATAGTATAGTAATTAATACAAATTTTAATAAATATATATTATTTATTTATTATTAAAATTAATTTTTACAAAGTGTTAAAAAGTAATACTATTTGTATTGTGTTTACTAAAAACGTATTACACATATATCATATAAATTGTGTATTTACACTTTTTTACACCTATGTTTTACAACTTATTATACATTACTAGTTTGCTATATTGTACAATACAAAAGTAGTACAGCTATAACATGTTCAAGGTTGTAGTCACGCAATTGTACACCAATTTTGACAATGAATTACAAATTAATAATATTTTTATTAGGTTTAATAACAACGAACTACACTTACCATGTTGCGATAATACTATTATATACCTATTTTTACAACGCATTACAATTATTCATTTTATATTGATTATGTCATACCGATTTTAAAATCATTTTAATTATTATTTTTTTGTGGGTTTAATAACAACGTATTACACCTAAAAATATAAATATTGTAAGTACACTATTTACATCTATTTTTACAACGAAAAATACTTGTGTTTTATTAAGTTTAACAACAACTAAATACATCTATAACAAATACATGTTGTAAATATACACCATGTATTCTGTATACTCCACTATACTTCATATGTCTATTGTTATAACGCTTTAAACTCAATACACATATTCTTGTTTCTTGGGTGGTTAAATGTATAACTTTTAATAAATTTATTAAGGTATATGTATTGGTTATCTATCATGTTAATATAACAGTATAAATAACTATGTATATATATATACAGTTTATAGTATGATAACCTTGCAGATCACAATATTACACACCCATTACAAATCACATTTATAAAAATGTATTAAAAATATCTTAATATTTATAGTGTAAAAAATATTTTCATTTAATACTTTGAGATATTATTCTATACGGCTGCTTTATACGCGCACTGTGGGTACCCACGGGGTACTACCCAGTTGGGGTATGATTATAGGTTACCCTGTTGTGGTATAAATACACAGATATTCATACTATAAATTAACCACGCCCAATTATATCTACATATATGATAATTCTATATTTACAAATGAATTCTGACCTAGTTTCTCGAATTATAACCGGTGACCTATGACCTATAGTCATTCGTAAAATAATATCAAGGACACGTCCTTAGTAATAACTTGGTAGACTATTTAGCGTGTGAATACGATAGGAAGGTATCCAGTTATATTATCAAATATAGGTAGATAGTATATACTATATACCCATCCTTTTAACACGCTACATTGGGAATCAAATATGGACCAGTTTGTTACCCAGACTGGGTATAATATACAAACATATGCGCCCAGATATTACGTGTGAAGATGCCTTAATACTTCTTATTGTATTTATAACTTATACAAATGTATATCTTTATTTTTATATATAAATCATATTTAAATTATCGTTATAATTTGTTAGCAAAACAGTAAAGGATGAAGTAATATCAAAAAAATGGTTTATTTACAATATTATAACGAATATTACATTTATATATATATATATATATATATATATATATATATATTATATATATATATATATATAAACAAACCGATGTATAAAGTACTGGAATAATATTCCAAGTTCATTAATTAACATTTATAATTTAAAATTATTATCGAAACATTTCAAAAATATACATTTAATTTTAATTTTATATTTATTTTCTATTTTATTTTATTTTATTTAGATAATTTAATATTTTTCTATTATATCCATATATATATATATATATATATATATATATATATATATATATATATTAATATAACACTAATAATTATACTCAATAATACGTAATATAAACACATGAAAGGTTACAAGCTGACTCTAATATGTATACTATTGTGCCGTGTTTGGGCGGACAAGAAGAAATACAAAAAAAAAAATCGGAAGCATTTGAAATGATTGATTATTTCAATAAATGGATCTGAGAATAATATTAAATGTTTAATAATCATAGTATATAATTTAATATAATGTTAACATAATGCTATTATGATATAACTTACCCGGTATACAATAATATATATTTAGTTATATTGTATAATTACTTGCAATGGTATATAGTGGAAAATGATACAGTAGGGGACAGAACGGGGCATACCACTATAGTGGCCGAGAACGTAGTAGTCGTCGTTTTAATTAACGCTTAAATTGTGCTAACTATAGTTTAAATCTAAACTATAGTTTTATCCTATATGATAAAAAGTTCTATATACAATATTTAGATAATCAAAATGTCTATAAAATAAAGTAAATATCTTTTTAATAATGAATTACTCTAATTTATTACATAATCATTTTTGTCAAATTTTGAAAAAAAACATGATTATATATATTTATTTTTATGTATGTGTATATATAAACTATCGGCCACTATATTTGTCATATATATATATATAGTATACTATATATAGTATACTCCGTTCTCTCCCCTATATGAACATATAAGTTAACTATATAAAATAGTTGAAAGTCTATTATATCAATAATTATATCCGTATACAATATAACACTAACATATATATATATATATATATATATATATATATATATATATATATATATATGTATGATATATATATGCCTTTCATTTGCTATCATGATGGCAAAAACTAAATTTATAAAAATAAAATGTTGAATGAAGGACATATAAATGAAAAAGACTTATATATAAATAACAGAATATTACGTAAATATTACAATTCACTTTATCAACGGATACGATATTCTCGTAATTCGCTAATTGTTCAACTGTGTTATTATAATGTCTTGTGCCCTTCGCAACTATTTACATTGTGGTTCAAATCTGTTCATTAATACTTTAGATTCGTTTCGTTATCGTTTAATTGTTGTTCGTCTTAATTGTCGTATACTCTATTGACTTCTGGTATGCACGTTTGATTCAAATTAATTAAATAAACAAGCAAGGTAAATGTGTGTGATTACATGTCTCTAAAGAACAGTTACGAGGAGATAAAATATAATAAAAAAAAATAAAAATAAATTAATATAATATTTAAAAAATTTAAAATGTAACGTTAGTAAAAATATATTTAAAATAAAAAATAACATTTGTTAAAATCTCCAGGAAATCTTTAAAGATTTTAAATATTTTTACTTAATTTTTGCAGCTATAAAAATACAAAATTCTATATTACCACCATGTTTGATATAATTATGTCATATAACATATATATTATTATTAAATAATAGCATTTTCAGGACCCATTATTTTAAAAGATTGAAATATAAAATAGAAAATATAATGATAGAAGCATTATATCATATTATAACTAAATATTAAATAACTCTAAATCTTATTCAAATATCAAAAACATTTTTTTTTAAATTAATGTGAATACCCGTATATCACCTTAAGGGCAGACACAACAAGGGATTTTTGAGAAAAAAAATAGTATTATAGTGTATATGATGTACACAAATATAGGTGCCATAAATATGTATTTATTAAACGATAATCGATTAGAAATAATGATAAAAAAACTGGAAATTTATTTACTGATAGTATAGGTCCATTTCTCATAGTCTTATACTTATCACAAAATTGTTATGTTTTCAACTATATATAACTAAATATATTGTAATAGGTACACAAAAAGTTAGTTATTCTTTTATGGATTTCTAAAGTTATGGATCTTTTAGTTAAACAATAATTATAGAAAATCTCCTATGTTACCATGTAAATAAATCCCCTGTTGTGCCGGTCCTTGATGTTATATGCGAATAATATTCATAAGTTTCTCTTAATTAATAATTTACTTATACATATAACCAAAAAATGCTCTTAAATATGTCTCTCTAATTTAGATGTTCCTATTATATTTGATATTCATTTAATAACTCCATCTACAATTACATTCCTCTGAATATATATTTCTTTAATTTTTTACAGTCAGATAATCTACCATATTAGATTATATATATATATATATCATATCAGCTTCCTAGGGTTATAGATAGGGGCACCGTCATAGTGTGTAGGGGATAACTATTATTCAATAATCAGTGACGAACAACATACTGGTTACCCTATGGAAATGTATCACACATCAGAATCCACCATTTCAAGGTTATGTAAGTAATAGGGGCGCTGCAACAGGGGGGTTGGGGGGATATGTCCGCCCACTTTAAAATCTAGAAGGACCTCCTATGTATTGGTACCCCCACCCCCTTTTACAACAACATTTATGTTGATTGGTTGGTCTCCCCTACATACAAAATCGTTCCAGAGCCCCTAGTAAGATCTAATGGTTGTGGAAATTCAAACCGAATTTCTTAAAATGAAAGTTCCGGCAAGACACGTGATTTAAAACAAAGACTCTTAAGTATTACAGAGTAGCGTCAACAGTTGCTCTAAGCAGTCATTGCAAGTAAACTATGATAACAAATCAACATTCATGTCGTGTCGCTGGTAGCGATGTCAAATGAGAATCGCGTCCTGTAAATCCATTTCAGGTTGCAGTCGAAAAATGAAACACTGTAAAACATGTATTAACTATCGGAACTCTTAATATATAATCGTTAACAAAATTACTTTCCATTCTAATATAACACGTGTTCTACTTGCCAATAGAAATTTAACGTATATCAAATCATTATTTGTTCACCTTCATAGCGATCCCAATATTATTACGGACTACTCTTTCGGTATCAGTATGCTGATCTGGTAATATCATCTTCTTGTAAGATTAATAATGTATTAAATTCAAAGTCGTCTCTTTAGTCATCAGACTTTAAGTCTCTATTTATACGCCCATATATTGATTATGAAAACATTAAGACTTCTTGAATACTCTTGTATACTTCTAATTCAGCATCACTTCAACTTCAAGTATGTCTTCAATAGAATAAGTTTAACTTAAAATGTCGTTCTAACATCAATGTTGATACTAAACACTGGTATTAAAATCTTTATACTCATAGTACCGAAGAATTTGAAAATGGTACAAATCATATGATTCCTTTTTAAAATAACGTAAAAAAAAGTTACAATACGTTGATTGAAAACTTGTGCATTCTCCCAAATAGTATTTGCAACTCCTCGATGATAGATCAGTATGAAAAGATAATTTAATAAATGTATTAATTCATGATTCTAATTTATATATATAATATATATATATTATATATATATGCTATTACTGAGACTATAGTTTTAGTAATAATAGATATATTACTAATGATTGTTCTGCCCTAGCATCCCAACTGACCCCAAATTGTTTTTAATTATGTCTTACTAATAGATATACATCATATAGAGGTGTATTAGTAAGTAAAACCCAGATCAAATATATTTCTGACCTGCATGATTAAGTACATTGTTCCTCGTTTGCCAATTTCTTCTAACAACAATTTTCTAGTATTATCAATGTACTTCCAAACATCAACTCGGCATTAATCAATCTCTATTTAACATACACACTGAATCACTGGTAACGTTTTTAGCTATTCAACATGATACTGTATTCTATCTGATCACATCCTTGAAAATCAATTCCCCACTTGATCATATTCCACTCAATCTTCTTCGTTCATTATCACTATCTTTTATTTGACTTATCACTGAAATAATCATAGATCCATTATATCATATATTGTTCCACACTATATGAAACATTCGTACTTTATTCTAATTTAAAAAAAATAATCTTTACACCTCTAATTTATCCACTTATCGACCAATATCCCAGTTATTATCCATATACAAGACATTAGAACGAGTTGTGCCCACTCAACTTATGTATTATATTACGCCCAATGATATTGTTGATAAATATCAAAGTAATTATCTTCATTATCATAGTACCGAAACTACCCTTACCGATCTTACTCTCGATCACAATACTCTTTCCATTAGACTTAGTGATAATAGTATACACGGTCAAGTCTAGAGTTGGTGTATAGGATATATGTAAGACAATCTGTTCTTTCATCTAGAACATCGGTAAATATTCACGTATCGTTATCTCCTCCTTATTTTCAGATACACGGTATTCCACGTGGCTCTAATATTTTCCCTATATTGTTCATTATTTATATTCTTCCTATAAAATTAATTGTTCCTGTGATAAATACACACACACACATGATGTTTAATTGTAATACTGATCTCAATGAATGAAGGTTATCTCATAACTTTATTTCCTTAACTATGATTAAAACTGTTAATATCATACTATATAGATCCATTTCCTTTATCCTTCTTTACTCATTCTTATCAGTATTCATCAACTACTTCTTCTTACTGCTCAATATATACCTACCTACTCTTGGTTTAACTAAATCTATCACCTAGCTTACTTGAGACACATTAATAACATGATACGTATTGTCAACTATTTTCTATATAATAATATAAATATAGTTATAAACATATATGTATAGGTATACCTATGCCATGACTAAATATTTAATTCACTCGAACTCTTGTCCTACTGATTGTATGTCTGGGACTTAACCAACTGAGCCACACAGGCATTTTTTATATATATATTTATTCTCAGTATTATGTTTACTTTACTTTTAGTTTTAATCCCGTAACGCATGCATCGTAGGGGGAATCATCTTGCTCGCAACAATTGTACATGTTCTCCATCCGTCTCATCCTTCGTCAGTATTAGCAATTCATCTATCTTCGTCCACGTAGTTATATTTGACATCCATCCTCTTATTCTTGAACCTTCAAATTGTCCTTGCATGATAGTTGTTGCCATACTATTATAGTATGGCAAAATTGTTTTTACTAGTCCATATAATATTTAGTCGTATCATTGCAGAAGTAGCAGTTGCTATGCGGATTCGAAGTTCGTTATCTGATGATCCATCTTGTTGTAATGTCGCTCCTAGATATTTAAAGTTTTTACATTTTCAAGTAACATTCCGTCCAAGTAGATGTTTGAATTTTGATCATTTTTCTTTGAGTTTACCATTGTTTTGCTTTTCTCATGACTTATGTCCATACCGTGTGCTTTTGAAGTTTCTGCTAGTCGATTTGTCAAGATTTGTAATTCAGTATTACTTCCAGCTATTAGGTTAATATCGTCTGCGAATCTTAGGTTGCTAATATTACGACCACCTATTGATATCGTTGACGTATGCTCATGGAGAGTGTTTATCATGATTTGTTCTAGGAATATGTTGAATAATACTGGAGATAGTAAGCAACCCTGCCTGACTCCTACTGTTGTGTCGAAGAAGTTTCCAGTTACATTATTAATGGTGACTGCATTTGTTGAGTTAGCATATAAGGATTCTATTATCTCTATTATCTCATTGCTAATTCCAAAGTTGCGCATTCTTTGCCATAAACCTTCGTGCCATACACGATCAAAAGCCTTTTTAAAATCAAAAAAATTGTGGTAGACATCTTTTCTATTTTCCAAGTGTTTTTCCATGAGTAATCTGCAGTTTAGAATTTGTTCAATGGTGCTTCGTGACTTATGAAATCCTGCCTGTTCTTCTGCTAGGATGGTTTCAGCTTGCGGGTTTAAACGGTTTAAGATTATTCTTAGTAGTATTTTACTTGCATGTGGAATAAGGCTCAGAGTGCTATAGTTTGAACACTTCCTTTACTCAATAGTTGCTTTAATTAGATCACAAGACTGACATAAGTTTAGATATATTTGTAAACATAGGCTATTGTGTATTACGCATAATGCTATACACCTTAGATTTCCTGAATATCTAGCTCAATCTATTATTCAGAGTTCTAACAGATATATAGATCATAGTCCCCCGATCATAGTCCCGACTATAGTCGGAAATGCCACATCATAAAATTAGTACAAATATCCACATCTTTGGCATACTCTGAATCAGATTACTCTGTTATTTCTTAAATCTGGAATTCACACCCATATGATAATCGGAGTACAACATCACTTTTATTTGTTAACGTAAACTGTATACAGTATACATATATGTATTTCATAAACTATAAACACTTTTATATTTATTTATACATTATTAAACTCTCACACACACACACTATCACACATACACATACACACACATACACACACATATATACACACACATATATACGATCGTAAAATAGTACTACAACATTGAATGTAATACATTTAACTACCTAGTGATGCAACGGTTCATAATCATCAATAGTCTAAGGACCATAGATCATATTTCACGACGAGAATTACGAAATATCTCATGTAAACAATAACTTAGTGATAAAAACAACACGACAAATAACATACGGCTTGACCTATTTCGTAATTACGCTTGATTTACTCATTACATAACTCATTACATAACTCATTACATAACTCGTGCGTTGCTACGTCACACACGATGCGCAGCGCCCCACTAATGATTACGTAATATATATATATATATATATATATATATATATATATATATATGTATATATATATATGTAGTTATTAGAAATATTAACTCTTTTTACACGACTAAAAACAGTAATGTCTCGTGCTAAATGTCACCATGTTCGTAAAACGCAGGCATACATTCCGTTACAAGAGGTGGATGACATTTATCGTCACGCTCCGGTGAACAATCGAACATACACGTATATAAACCCGATGTAAACAACGAAGTAATACTTACTATTCTATATAACCTATCATATATAGCTACCATATAACCCATCATATTAATTACAATAACCAATTATATTTAAATTTAAATAATTAAAGAAATTTAGTATTATTAAAACATATTTTTCTTGTGTCTTTTACGATATCGAAAATGTCCTTAAATCGCTATACTTTAGTGGCGATGTGTCTTTCTGTTATTGTTCAACAAGTACAATCAGGTTATTATACGTATATATTCACCTACTATACTATATACACACACGTACTGTAAACCATGTTGTAATAGGTTTGATGTATGATAATCAATCATGCGTGACGAATCATTATAAAGTCTGAATTTCGCACTTAATAATATATATAGTTGAATTTGAATAAGTTATAATAAGTTCTTCGTAATATGACATACAACATAATGTTTCATTATTTTTATATAGTACTATATACTGTATACAAATTATCATATGCCTGTATGGCTCACTTGACTAAGTCGTCAGACACACGAGCAGTAGGACACGGGTTCAATTCCCGTCCGGACCAATACAATAATATTACAATAATATTTAGAAGTAATATTATATAGGTTTATATATAAAACCATCTTCTCTAGTTAACAATATGGATATATTAACACAAGAGCGGCTTCGAAGGGACATTAGAGCCATTTAGTTATAAGTGAAAACTTCATCTAAGTTGCTGTATCCGATGAAAGGAATCCACCAACATAACAATTAAATAAAAGTGCACATTATTATAGAAGGCTAACAATTGATATAAATGTGTGTACTATTGCATTTATAATGCGTATTACTATTGTATATACATGTATCTTACCAACAAGTGCACTGGTAAGGTCACGGTGACATATCACTAGTGCGTACAAAGTACCCGGTACATATATCTTAATCGGATTGATGGACGCTTTGTAACCATGCCAACTAGGTTATCTCGTAGCGTGGTAGTGGTATTAGCGAAGATGTCACGTGACCCGATGTCCTGTCCTCGATACATTAATCAACTGTAGCCGAACTCGATCAATAGCCCCGTTCGTATGCGATGTGTGTGTGTGTGTGTGTGTGTGTGTGTGCGTGTATCACTATGTTTATTGTTGTGTGTAAGTGAAGCCATTTGGGGGCTTTGCTGTAAGTATGTTTATATATGTGTGTGTAAATAGTGGGTATATATGTATATATGGTTGGTGTTTTTATATATATATATATATATACTCTTCTCTAAAATATTTAAACTCCGATATCGGAATATTCCTCTCATATATATATAGTGAGTCATATATGACTCACTATATATATCTTACCCGTCACTATATTAATTATCTATACATAGAATGACTTTGTAATCTTCATGCTCTCTGTCATGTCATGCATTGCATCGTTCTTCTATCAATTGCTTCGGTGTTCGTAACTTCGTTCCACAACCCGGAATTATGTCCTTCCCATGTCTTCATATTTCAGAATAAGTTAATACCCGGAATTGCCTCCTTCCCCAAGTCCTTCATATCGCAGTATAAGTTCACACCCAGAATGTCCTCATTACTTGCAACATCTCACCATTGATACCATATTTGTGTAGCGTGTTTCGGCTATACAGATTCGTGTATTATATGAATGTTATTTATTTAGTTCCACGTATAGTATATGTTCATAATGTTTTATGTGATTTAATTTCGTGTACGTGCGAAGACCTCCGAAAGCATATTTAGTTATAATATATACGCCGTCTTCATCATATACACACATATATATATATATATATATATATATATATATATATATATAGCTATATACCACATTCGTATCAATAATTGTCATGTTAATAGAATATATACATTATATAGGACAATTTAAATGCAGATAAAACTACTTAATGAATTGATATATTGTAACCATATACGATATATAGAATGCTATAAAGTATTGGATATATATTTATAGTATATTTAAAATATATCAATAGACAAAGTAATAATAATTGTATTTAAATGTATACGTTGTTTTTTAAAATTACTAATAATTATTGTTGATGAAAATATACATATTTACTATTAAATATACATACATAGTATATATATATATATATATATATATATATATATATATATATATATATATAGTAAAGTAACATATGTATAACTGTGGTAGTTTGATATTTGAATGGCCTGTACTCATAGAGGAGATGCAAAATTAGAATTCCTAGGCCTCCTAACTAAATGTTACTAATACTAACATTATTATTATAGCTGCATTTTTGTTGAACTACCCCCATTGGTTTATATAATCACTTGACACAATAAGTATGCCAAGTATAATATAAAAAAATTGTAGATCAATAATGTTATCTTTAAATATCTAAATCGATAATTTATAAGTTATATAATATTATACAATATATATATATATATTATATCCCAGTTTGTAATATCAATTATAAAATTAATGAATGCCATGTAATGTCTTAAAATATGCTTTTTTAGTATTTCTTTACCAATTTAATTAAACAATTTGACAGGTTCTAAATAACAAATTATAAATTAATAATATTAAACAATTTTATTTTTAATATTTTTTTATTTTCGCATATTGTAACGTATAGTATACCACACTCCCCTATAGTAATAATAATATTATGTATGCAATATAATTTTAGTATACGTATTATTACATTATATACTATATATATATATATAGTATACTAAAGTAGTGTAATATAAATATATAGGCTTATTGATAAACTATTCATAAAGTAGAATATAATAATAATAAATTATCAATCAATCAATAATAATTATAATTTATTAGAAGATAGTTTTGTTTTCTATTTTTGTGTGTGTGTATATTATATATGTGTGTTCCTCCTGATAAATGGTTTAACTATAGTTATAACTATATATATATATATATATATATATATATATATATATATATAGATAGATTACTTGTTTATTATATGTACGCATGATATGGGTATGTGGGATAGAGTTAGGGGTAACGAGTAAGTACATATAATGAGACATGAAACACGGATGAACAAAACAAAAAGGAAAAAATAGAATATATACAATAAAAAACATAATGAATTAATCATGCCTATAGTATATATATATATATATATATATATATATATATATATATGGTATAATATTGTATATTATCGTAGCCCATTATAAACGACACACGCGACTAATTCTAACCGACCAATCAGGATGTTCCGGTCAAGAACTAGCCTGCGGAAACGGACATTGCGTGAACGCGAAGTTCTGGTGCGACGGACGTCCGGATTGCGACGACGGAAGTGACGAACGCGGATGCTCGCGTACCTTCCGGCCTAGATCTTATAGTTAGTGTAACGGTCGTGTGTGTCGATGTGTAACCCTAGCGGCGAGACCCCGCACTAATCTAATCCGAAGCCACACTCTCGCGAATGCGTACATTCCAAACACAATCCTATAGTAATATTAATATAAATTATACTTATAATGCATGAATGAATGAATGTTTATTTATACACAAAAATAACGTTAGACGTTCTCTATTGTGTAAAAAAAAAATTATATTATTATATTAATATAAAATAATTAATATAAATGTTAAACCACGGACTTCGTCCGTACGAAAAACCGCATTTTCGAAGATACGCGTATATATCTTACATGTGATCACAAAATACCGCTATTATTCGCGAATATTCGTAATCGTATGCACGCCCCTTTATCGTCAATAATGTGATGATAAGTACTGATAAGCAGTAAAGTTAAATATTAAACAGATACTAAATTAGTAGAATATACAGTTGGTTATTTATAATATAATTATATATATATATATATATATATATATATATATATATATATATATATATATATATATAACTGCCTGTGTGGCTCAGTTGGCTATGTGCGGGTTTCAGCGTTCTAATGTATAAGAATAGGACAAAATAGAAAAAAATACCCTTATCATAAATACATCTCCTCATTCAATAATGAATGAATCATTCTAAAATAAATTGTATCTTATTTAGTTTATATTGGTATACAATAAAATCCCTAAAGAAAAATCCCAAATTGTTCGGGTTGGTCAAGAATTTGTTGGTAAAAAATTGGTAAATTTGGTAATTTTTCAGACCATTTTTTGTTTACATATAAATTATTTTTTTTTTAAATATCTACATTTTTTTATGTATTGTTATATAATATAAATTCTCTGAAAAAATTATTATAATCGGTAAATTATTGACTGACTAGATGCTATTTGAATACGAAAAAACATTATTCTGAGATAATCAACTTTAAAGTTATTCTACATATTTTTTTCCTTATTTAAAATTATTTTTAATTATATACATTCTATTTCATAATAATAATCAACTTGGTTTTTAAAATTATTTTTAATTATATACATTCTATTTCATAATAATAATCAACTTGGTTTTTAAAATTATTTGTAATTATATACATTCTATTTCATAATAATAATCAACTTGGTTTTTAAAATTATTTTTAATTATTTAGAAGTTATTGATTATAAATAAATATATACATTCTATTTCATAAGAATAATTGAAGACATATATTTTATTAAAATTTTCCATATGAATAGTACGACTTGTCTTGTAGGCGTCTTGTCATATTAGCGTGGCTCTCTTCTTATTCGAAGACCTTTTCTTATCGAGAATCGATTTGAGAATTTGAAGATTCAGGATCCTGAATTCTCGAGAATCTATTTGAGAAGTTGAATGAGTATCAATAGATTGTAATGACTATAAATAATAAATTATATTAGACACATATATATTTATTACACGATATTTTATAAATAATAAGCTATATTATATTTATAAATAAACTATATATTAGATTATTTAGAATTATATTAGACTCAATATATTTTATTACACGATATTTTATAAATAATAAGCTATATTAGATTATTTAGAATTATAAATTATATTAGTCTCAATATATATTATTACACAATATTTGATAAATAATAAGCTCTATTATATTTATAAATAAACTATATTATATTTATAAATAATAACTATCAATAGAAGATTATTATTTTGATAATTCAAATATAAAATAAAAGAAAAATGGATTCTCTTTGAAATTCATAATAATTATTTACATTATCATACTTTATCATATATAATTCTAAATTTATTATTATCATCTATACACTAATATAATAAACAGATAATACATTATATAATCATACCTTTCGTTTATTACAATTCCCCATTTGAGATCGGCTAGCGCGTTTTCGGAGAGCCATACTTTCAAAATAATGATAATAACAAAATAAAATTATTTCTTCGAAATAATGCTATAAATAACACCTGTCATCTTACTCGACCAATGAAATTCTTGTAATTATAAACATAACCTTTGACGTATTTGTATTTATCAAAATAGTATTATCGAATGCTAAAAACAGTTTTAAAAACAGTAAAATACAACTCTATAAATATATGATTGAAAAAGTTGATATTTTATTCGATATAAAATATATTTTACTCAACATTTTTATAAAGTACCTATTTTAAAAGCCTTTTTTTTAACACTTATATGCAATAATTACGTTCAAAAATTTCACTAATAAATAATATATTAAATAATCAAATTCAATCTTAATAAAAAAAATGAAAAATTTATTTATTTTGAAACCCGCACATAGCCTTAATGCGTTATACACAAAGCAGTAGAATATTATTTAGAAGTGATCGTATATAATATATTACAATATCGTGTATAAATAAATGATCGGCTCTCGTTAAAACCATGGATGATTTAACATGGGAGGGATTTAGAAGATACATTAGAGCCATATATGGTTATTAATATGACTCGTGACCCTGGCTATATTTCACAATAGTATATTCTAGATATATTGACATGACCCTTATCTAGAGCGACCTATAGTATTTACTAGTGTTGCCGTGACCTCTTAGCTATATCCGGCGGATGTCGTACGGACGAGTTCTGCTGCGGCGCGGGCTACTCCGTTCCGGTTCACTGGACATGCGACGGACAGAAGGACTGTCCCGGCGGTCAAGATGAACGGAACTGCCCGCCACCTACCGGTCAGTATATCACGTGTGCGCCTCGTACCGGATGTTTACGTGTCAACACGCATGTGTGTACATTAAAATACGTATATATATATATATATATATATATAGTATTTAACTGTATGTGTAGCTCAGTTGGCTAATGCGTTAGAAACACAGGTAGTAGGATAACAGTTCAAGCCCTGCTCAGACCACTAAAATAAGTCTTACGTAAAATATGTGATTTATTAAAGTGCGTGTATAAAAATGACCGGGTTTCGTTAACAATTAGATACCTTAACACGATAGTGGATTCTAAGGGAAATTAGAATAATTGTTTTATAAATATAAAAATTCATGTAGTTCATAGATCGGATGAAAGGACTCCACCATAATAATAATATAATAAATATATATATATATATATATATATATATATACCTATACATAGTAGGTAATCTATATCCGTTCCTAACACACACAGTAGCGGAAGGGCCGAGCACTCTGGTAACAATAGCCTACGTGGTGTGTGGTCTGGTCAGTGTCTGTACACTCGCGGTCGTAGCGGTGTTAGTATACGCGAGGCTACGACTGATACATCGACAGAAACCCATGTACAACGACTGCCTCAGTAGTACGACGTCTAGTAAGGAAGGCGGCCCCGGTAAAGAGACGGAAACTATATATACTGTGATCGACGTATAATCGACACCCGCCCCCCTTCGGTCCAATTCAGTGATCGTACATTACTTACTTACTTATTAATAACCCATTAAGATTTCGTCGGGGACGTGATATTCACGCTAGCACAGTGTCTTCCATTCACTTCGATAAAGAACTGTGTACATCAAAGTCAACGGTTGTTTGTCAAGGTCAATTATTAATATCATCGTGTTGCATATGTTCGGTTGACCTCTATTTATGTTTTATTATACCGAACACGAGGTGTGGTATCTAGCAACTTATCAATTAATTCAGTGATTGTAAATTAATTCAGTGATTGTAAATTAATTCAGTGATTATGAATTACGATACGCACCCGACATCAATAACACTTCACTATAATTATGTGATCGAATACCTCAAGAGTCGGCGTTCAATTCAGTGATACTATTACAATTCAGTGATTGAAATTGATCACGTGACTCTCCACCTGTCCTACCGAACAACTTAACATGCTAAAACAATCACACCCTAGGTGCATACGTACCTAAAGTATGACGTAACCCGTGTGAGGTCAAGGTCAGCCACACAAACGCCATAAACATCACGTGACGCCCGCAAACCCTGTCACGTGACAACATTACTATCGCAGCAGTAGCAGTATATTGATCATAACATTAAACACGTGACTACTGCTAGCATTGTTGTCACTCTATCTCTATCGTTACACGTCTATGTATACGTGTATTGTTTACACGTGACCTATACAGTTAACTATCGATATCTCAGATTCCGAGGAACCGATACATTGTCTGAGATATCGAGATTCTGAGATATTGAATTATCTTACACGTATTTACACATAGTTACGGCACCGAACTAACATTTGAAAAACATCTGAGTTGGCGGAGTTTCTGAGATATAAATAGTCTGAGATATCGAGAGTTGACTGCGTATATATATATTAGTTAAATATGCGATATATTTATATGTATAGCTTAACAATCCAGCACCATTAATTACAATAACGTGTGTATACTTATATTTCATGTTACTGTGTACAATGTTGATAATGATCAATAACATTATACCTATTATTGTTATTATTATTATTATTTTTATTATTATTATTCGGAAAATAATTGTAACAGTGATAAAGTATTATATATTTTATAAATAAATGTGATACTTTTTTATTAAATTAAATGTATTCTTATGTATCTGTCTTAGCATCATTGTCGTATATCGATGAATATTAAATATTATGTTTTAATATTCTCAAATTTCATATAAATCATATAGTTTTACAAAATATCTATTTAAATTTGAAATATTATTCATTCAGTTTCGACAGTTTTGTTATCGATGTACATAGGTGATATAATACATATATATAATACATATATTTTTGAAATTAATAATACAAGGTATTCATAATATTATAATATAACCATTATTTATAATAATGCATAAAGTCATTAATACGCGTACACACGAGTGATATAAGTAATAAATAGTTTGATATGTAGAATTATACTGCCTCTCTCTCTCTTTATAAATATATGGGTTTGGTTATTTGATAAGCTTAGTTTGTTTTGGTTATATTTGTATTTATTTGGATTTGTTTGGTTTGGGTCGAGAGATAATTTTCATAATTCGTTAACTGATTTTTGATATCCTATTGCATTCTCGACATAAGCTCACCTTGAATATCGGTGTTCCCATAATAATCTAACTTGTACTCACTTTTAATTTCGAAATGTGAAATTTACGAACCCCCAAGTTGACGAACAGTATTACGTTTAAGTTAAAAGTTAAAAGGAAATATATTTGTTCATCTCTTATTGACATCAGTGAACGATATCTCTTCGTGACGAAGTTACGATATGTTCACAACGATAGATCAACATTCACCGGTGCGCAGAGAATGATGACATATCTATTACGTAATAACGCTTGATTTATTAGTGACGTCACTCGAGTAGTATACAATTTCACAAGTGTATACACTATATATATATATATATATATATAAAGATAATATATAACTCGTTACATTAAATTTGTAACATATATATTTGTAACTTCTTTTTTAATGACTTCTAATTCAAGTTCGGAACAATAAATTAGGTATTAGAATAATATTTAGAAGTTATCATATATATAAGTGTATATATAAATGATAGGATTTCGTTAAAACTAAGGATGCCTTAACATGGGATCGTATTCCATGGCACGTTAGAGCCATATGGATATAAACGGTTAACATTTCGATTAGTTATTGTATGGGATGAAAGGAATCCACCAAGTAAAAATAATAATACCAATATATATATATATATATATATATATATATAAAGCTAATAATTGTTATAATCGTTTGTACTATCACAGTTGTAATTTATTAATATTATATAAATATTTGGTATACTTTGTATGGACATTAGATGCGTTTCGTTATAGGTAACAACTTCATATATTACCTGGAAGGCATGATATATCCAAATAAAATAGGATTAACTACCGATATTAAGTAGAGATCAATTTTATGATTTCATTATGTTCTATATACATTTTTAAAAGAATTGATATTTATAACAGTTATATATATATATATATATATATATATATATATATATATCTTAACTATTATATGTTATGTTATTTTCAAGTATTAATTTTATGATTTATTAAATATGTATTTTGAATTAATAAATTATATATATAATTATTAAATCGAACAGGTAAAGTATAAACAATTAACAGTATCAGCAATAAGTTCATATAAACTGATAGAAATAGATTAAATGTTGATAATACTAATTTTATTAGTATGTATAATCATAGGGATTGCTTCTATAGGTCTATATGTCTATAGACATACACGATAGTTAACGATGCGGTCTACAAGAGGAGTTAAGATGCATGTATCGTGATCTACCTGCAGGTATGTTATACAACTGACGTGTCAGTAAAACAAAAGGGAAAACAAAAACGGAAAACCAATACTTAGTGATTAATTAACGATAGAGTAAAATATATTTAAAAAGATCAAATTATATGAATAGGGGAAAGATGGGTAATGTGGCCACTTTTTGATAATGTTGTATAACTTTATAAATATTAGATCTAATACGATAATTTGTTCAATGTAGATACATCTTATGATATGCAAGAGGACTGCCGAATCAGTTTTTCATGTTAGAATATCTAATTGAAATGATTAAGATGGCCACATTACCCTCCATGGAGGGTAAGGTTGCCACCTAATGCGGGTAATGTGGCCACCTGAAAATGTGGAATTAATCCACTAGATGGCGATACTTTATATCAAGTTTAGTCCAATAATATCACATCAAGTAACATTTACAAAACACACGCAATTGTGATAAATTAATGCTTTTTATTTTAACTTTATAAATTACTATATTCATTAAATAGGCAATATCCTAGTATACCATTAAACTTAATAATTATGTTATTAATATGGAAAAAGTAATTTCAGCAGTAAATGACTGTATGTCATAACAATATGGCGATATAATACCTAGATAAAATAGTAATTAATAGTACTATATAATATATAGTATATAGTATATATACCATAATATATAGAATAATTTATATATATATATATATATATAATTTTATACATGTATAAAGTATAGGCATATAAAATATATGCATATATTAATTACATATATTACATCAAAATATATTAAAATCATATCATATCAACATTAATACAAAGTATTTTTATAATTACATAATATGAGGTAAACAAAAGTGAAATGTAATATACAAATAAGCCAATAAACAAGTATAAATGAAATATATAAAGCACAGTTAAATTAAATACATAAAATAGAATTAAGTTTATTAAATTCTTTAGAAAATCGATATCGAAAGTAAAATGTATTATATAATGTATTAACATGAAATTGATTTATTTATTTTTAAATTTAGTTATATCTCATGATAAATATATTAGTATATAATAATAATAATAATAATAATAATATCAGATTGGCAAAAGCCTGGATGAAAGAAAAAGCATGGCTTGTCGAGTCTTTCACCCAATAGATTATAAGGAGAAAATTTGATAATTATATTAATATAATGAAAATAAAATAAAGGATAGGATAACATTATAATTAATAAGATAATTATAAGTATATTATTAATAGTTACACAAAACAATTAATACAAAATTAAATAAAAACAAAATTTAAATTAAAAAAAAAATATATTGTGTTAAGTATCAATTTTACATGTAATTTATATTGGTGACACGCATATTGACAATGGCGTCTCAACTTTCAAGGTGTGGGTTCGTCAAGTCCTATGCCTTAAGGATCATATATGATCTTACAGATCTTACTTTGAAGTATACTTGCGCCAAGAGCATGAACACTGGCAACATTTACCGCCAATAAATGCACCTTTACTCCCAACTACATACCACTATCGCTAATAATGCCATTCAATATAACACATCCAAAAATCTAAATAGAATTAATACATTTTGTTTTTGTTTGATTTTATTAAATAATTAAAAGTATTTAAAAGTAAATTAAAGTAATACATATACATATATACAAATACAAATACAACTTTATGTATAAATAAGTTTATACGCATATGTTTTATACACACACACACATATACATATATATATATATATATATAGGTTGTCATATCATAATTGTTATTCATCACCTATGTATTTATATTTAAACATATATTGTGTAGAACGTAACGTATTAAGTATACTTAATACTTAATACTTAGTATAGTATTAAGTATATATATATATATATATATATATATATATATATACTTAATACTATACTATATATATAATACTATATATAATAAAATACATATATATATATATATATATAATATAATATATATATATATATATATATATATATATATGTATTATATTATATATACGTAATACTATACTATATATATACTTAATACTTTACACGTATTACAATTACTTTACGCACTACTACAACTATATTTTTATATATATATATATATATATATATAAAACATATATGTATACACGTATGTATACGTATAGTTTTATACATATATATATATATATATATATATATATATATATATATATCATAGGATCACTTTGTTTACATAGCAACCAATATATAGTTGTGTTAATAACTGCTTAGCTTTTAAATATCTTTTAATTGTATTATTATTATAAAGATAAGTACGTATTCATTTATTTTTTATATTATCTATTATATTAATATATATTAAATATTAATATCCAACTTATTTGAAATACATAATAGTTGTCTTTAAATTATAATCATATCTTATTTAGATATAATTATATTTAGTATTTGTTTACATTTTATTATAACAAAATAAAAATCCTAAAAAATAAATAATAATCACAAAGATAATAGAATTATAAATTCGATAAATTAATTAAATTCAAATATATATTACATACTGTTTATGTATATTCATACTTAGCTACATTATTTACTATTTATAAAATTAATTAACTAGTAGTTTATAATAATATTATAACTGATATTCTCCCGTGGATCTCCCTTGGGAATTTGCTTTTGGTAGTCGGATCTACCAACCTTCATTTGAGGTTAGCTACCAACTTACACCTAGATAGTCTACTGCTGTATTTACTTACATACAGATCCATCAATTCTACCTCGGACGATATATCGTATATATAGTGTATACACTGCCTTACATCTCAGACAATCGGACCATCATTGCCCGGCTGCCACCAAGCATACCAGGAGCCTACTAAAGTCAACCGGTGCTTGTCAAGTCAACTCGTCATATAGCAAAACGGACTGAATACCAAACTTCTTCAAAAATATCCCTGTTACGACCAGTTTTTATACATTTATTATTATATTTATTATTATCTATTTCATTCAATTTAATCCCACAATCTCAAGTATACCATGTCCTCAAATTGTTCACATTGTAACCTTCCCAAATGCGAATATTATCTCAAATGTAAAACATGTCCATCTATTTTACATTATAATTGTTTATACCCCGCAGCTATTATCTCTAAATCCTGGTTTCATTCTAAAAACCCCCCTCCCGCTTATGCTATTGCTATATTTAATTCACCTAACTTCATCTTCTCATGTTCCTCATGCCTAGCCTTAAATAAGTTTCCTTCGACTAATCATACAACTACTCCACCCATTACTATGCCATATTCACCTTCTACTTTAACTGACAAATCTATACATAATACTTGTTCCAAGGTAACGCCAAATATAACATCTGATATATATTCTTCTACTACGACTATTAATATCCAGCCCAAGCATAATGCTAATACCCAGCCCAATGATAATACTTCTAGAAACATTCCAAAGCTAATGGACTTAAAATTTTCCTCAAATCACACACCAACCCCTATATTATCTAGTTAAACTTCCTCAAAGTCTTCATCCATACGCTCCATAGATAATTCCCTCATACTAGTACTTGAACACCTTCTTCCTTATGAAGTTAACTATAATTTCATAGTATCATTAATTGACTATATAAAACTTCCACATTATTATATTACTTCTGCCTCATTTCTTACCAGTACTGCTATATTACGTTTCACTAATATTTCTGCTCGTGATATATGTTTCTCCTCCCTTCTAAAAATCTCACCACATAGTAATTTTAAGCATATATTTATTCGTCATTATTTACCTGACTCTACTAGACTTCTTGGTAAGGTACTATATCATGCCCTAAAACAAAAACTCACGCCCATTTTGTATAAAGTATTTTTTAATAATCGTTCCCAAACATTTGAACTTAGGGATAAAAAAAATCCTCTTTCATATCCCCCTTTTCTCATCCCTGAATCTGATCTAACAAAATGGTTTGATTCTTTTGATCACTATAAGAAATCATTTATAAATAATTCTTCCTCTCAAGCCTGACTATACTCTAATATAGCCTTGATCAATATTCGCTCCTTGAGATCAAATATATCCCTTCTGTTCCCATACCTTAAATTACAAAAATGTATTATAATCGCATTGACTGAGACCTGGATTTCTAATAATGACTCTGATATATTTGCCTCCATCTTGGACTTTGGATATACACTCTATCTCGCTCCACGACAAATGGGCCGTGGTGGTGGGGTAGGATTTATGATACGTAATGATTTTTACCTATCTCCATCCATTTCATTCCCCCCCTTTTCATATAGTGATTGTATTTCGCTGACCCTCAAGCTTCCTAACTTAACTCTACATCTTACCGTTATCTATCGTCCCCCAAAACCTGAAACCAGTTTATTCTTTGATGAATTTCATGATTTTATCCATAAACTTCCTTCATCTTCATCCTATCTACCAATAGTTCTTGGTGACTTAAACTATCACTATAATTCTCCCATCTATCCCCATGGTGACTTTAAACTCCTAACTGAGTCTCTTTCCTTGTGCCAACATATATCATTTCCTACCCATTCTAGTGGCAATACACTTGATATGATATTTACACCCCTATCCAGTCCTCTTATTAGATGTATAAACCCTAACTCCTTTCAAAAAATTGAACTACTAACTGATCATTTTATTATTGAATTCTCTATAAATCTAAAATTCACAAATATTAAACGAAAACGTATTACATATAGAGATTTTAAGTCTATCGACCTACCAAGATTTGTAAACAATATCAAAACTGAGATCTCTTCTTCAACTTCCCTCTGTCCGGTACTCCTAAACTCCACTCTCCTACATATTATCAATATACATGCACCTACAAAAACTACATTAATTACCGACCGCCCTTTTCTCCCTGGTTCTCCCACGAACTTTTCATCTTCAAGAAGAGTGTTCGAAAATTTGAGAAGAAATTTCTTAAAAATCCTTCTACTGAAACTAAATTAGCACTATCACTAGCTAGAAAAAATTACAAATCTACTATATCTCGTTCAAAATCTATCTATTATAACAAAAAGATAGCATTGATATCCTCCAATCCTCGCAAATTATTTAAAATAGCAAATAAAATTCTCTCTCCTCCAGATGAAAAAATCCTCCCCATTTTACCTAACACGTCAAATTTTCAACTGTGTTCTCTTTTTGAAAAATTCTTTAACCATCAAATTGCAAGCATTAATAATATTATTTGCGCATCTACTCAACCCATACTCAATCCTACCATATATATTACTCATCATATTGACTCATTAAGTACATTCACTATTCCTTCACTGTATGAAGTAAATGACCTACTCATGAAATCTCAATGTACCTCCCCCACTGATCCCCTACCTTTATCATTATATCACAAACTTTCACCCTTATTTTCTCCTATTTTCTTGGATATTATTGCGAACTCACTAAACTCTGGCCAAGTTTCACCCTGTCTCAAGACTGCCATAATATCCCCTATTCTAAAAAAACAAAACTTAGACCCAAACTCATTTAGCAATTATCGCCCGATCTCCCACCTACCCTTATTAAGTAAAATATTAGAAAGAATTGTTTCCAAACAACTCATAGCCCATGTAAATAAAAATAATCTTTTCGACCCGTTTCAAAGCGCTTTTCGTAAGGGTCATTCAACCGAAACAGCTCTCCTACGTATTACTGACACTATATTATCTACCTTAAATAGCAACACGTGTTGCCAGCTAATCCTACTTGATCTATCATCTGCTTTTGATACCCTGGACCATAACATATTAATCTCGCGACTTACTTTAATGGGTATATCTGGCTTAGCATTAAAATGGTTTACTTCATATCTATCTAACAGGAATATCTCTATTATGATTGACAAATCTTACTCGCCTCTTTCTCCTCTTAACCACGGTATTCCCCAAGGATCTGTTCTAGGTCCATCCCTCTTTTCTATTTATATCCGCCCTATTTCTGATCTAATTAAGAAATTTCCAAATATCCACTACCATATTTTTGCTGATGATATCCAACTGTTTACCTTTTTCCCTATAAATTCTCATAATACCATTAACTCTGAATTAATCGAGTGTGCTAACTCCATAAGATTATGGCTCCTCTCCAATAAACTACTAATTAATTCCTCTAAGACTACTGTACTTAACATATCTACTTCTGAAACTTCCTTTCCAAACTTTACTCTAAATAACATGATTATTTCTCCTTCTCATTCCTCCAAAAACCTAGGATTAGTATTTGATGACAAATTATCATTTAAGAATCACATATCATCCATTACAAAATCATCCAACTTTCATCTCTTCAGAATTAAAAAAATACGGACATCACTTTCCAGAAACCTTACTAAAACTCTAATTAATGCTCTTGTACTTTCACGTATTGACTACTGTTCTTCCCTACTGAATTTACGTCCTGCTAAAGCTACTGCTCCACTTAATCGGATTATCCGTTCCTCAATACGTACTACTTACTGTTTAACTCGACTGGATCACTCTACTACAACATCTCATCAATCATCTCGTATGTGGCTACCCTTCTCCCTCAGGTGTAAATTACGTATACTATCTATAATCCATAAATCAATATATTCTTTTACCCCTAGCTATATCTCTGATCTAATTAAAAAACGTACTATATTATCTTCTCTTCGTTACCAAAATGCTCCTCTACTTATCTCCCAGAACTCTAGTAAAACTTCCCTAAATTCTAGAGCTTTTAAAAATTCCGGTCCAACCCTATGGAATTCCCTCCCTCCTACCATTCGTTCTATTAGATCCCACAAAAGATTTATAAATCTTACTTCTTCTTTTCTCTCTACCCATAATCATTAAATCATCCAAATTATTATTTGTATCCGTGTTATATTACATTTATATCATTATTAAATCGTTATTGTATTATTATTATCTTATTATTATATAACACTATACTATATCAATGCAGTCTGTAGTATATACAACTACACCATATCAATGCAGACTGTAGTATATAATAGTCCTTTATATTGTTTATTATTGTTTTTCCGTTGTATATTGAATGTATATTATTATCGTATTACTATTATTTTATTATTATTTTCTTCCCGCACGAGCGAAGGGGTCTACATGACCCTATTTTAGTGCTAATAAACTCAATATCATCATCATCATCATCATATATATATATATATTAAATAATATAATATATATGTAATAAATAATATATATATATATATATATATATATATATATATATATATTAAATAATATAATATATATGTAATAAATAATATATATATATATATATATATATATATTTTGTTCTTTATAATTGTATTAATAGATAATTCAATATATTATATTAAATTTAAAATTTTATACCACGATTATAATACGTATTGAAATATATTTGTATAGTTAGGATATGTTAGATGTTGATTCAATCAACGTTTTCATATAATGACGCACGCAATTTATCAATATATACAAATATTGATTTCAGATCATATGATTGGCTTACATCATAGCGAAGTGGCCACATTACCCTCTAAAAGGTGGCCAACTTACCCGCTTCGAGGTATCACGCTATTTACACCATATAATAATGAATATTACGTACTAAAATAAATTGCTCACACACTTTATTAAAATTAAATAGTTCTTTAACACCAAACATTAATTTTCAATTTATATTATATATTAGTGATTTAATAAATGTTTACTAAACTTTTATTTCAATTTTTTAAAAAGTAAATCGATTTTTTTGTATTTTTTACATCATATTTTTTTATTAATAGATATACAAATTATTTTTACTTATTTGAACAATGTTTACCAATGCGCATATTTCATGTATATATTTTTTTTTGATTGGACTTATAGTTTATGAGATACGCCAAGTGGCCACATTACCCGCATGGCCACATTACCCATCTTTCCCCTACAAATAATGTAAAATACAAATATAAATTGTAAATTTGTAAATATTGAAATAAAGTATATATAATCTGTGAAATCCACGCTAAGGATATTTTAAATTTGAATCAACTACGATAATGTTACTTGGTCATGGTCCATAATGTTAGTTTCTAAATTAGTATATCTAGATATTATACTCGCAATATTATTATTTAGCTAAAGTTAAGAAAAGTTGAAATAACCAGCTTATCACTATATATATATATATATATATATATAACGAAACTGGTATGTATACTGAATAATAACACATTACATTATTATTATAAGCTATAATGTTATAATGTATAAGCCACTAATATATACCTATATATATATATCATATTAAAAATATATTTTAGTATAATAAAAATAAAATTGTAATACAATAATTATAATGAGATGAGATGGTGTGCGATGTTATAGGATTATAAGAAAACAATGAAATAACAAAATACAATATTAAAAATCAAAAACAAATATTCCATAGAGTAACTCATAAACGTCAATGGGTTTAATCGCTAATTAATTAGATAATTATCTAGTTAACTAGATAGTTACACATTTATTGTTATACATACAATGAATGACATGCATACATGAAGAGCTATTGACGATATACGACCGGAGAGTGTAAACAAATAGGATGTCAGTAAATATGGTTTAAATAAATTTAAAGTGAAACCTTAAAAATAATAACATAATTGATAAATTAGTAATAACATGATTCATTAAAATATATGTACACATATATATATATATATATATATATATTTCAAACAATGGGTAACGAAATCTAACATAACCAATATCTAACCGACGCGTACCCATAGAAATACTCCAGGCAAGCCCACACGAACTTTATCTGCTATATGTCTAGTTGTGTTATTTTATAACTACAAAAACGTAATTTGAAGTATGTATATAGTAATCACCAACCTATACAACTAGGTCAACTATCAACCTATTTAGATAACGCACCATATTTTGTTTTCAATAAAATATATGAATGAATGAATGGATGAAATCAGTTTATAGACACGTGTCTAAGGAGGATCATTGAAAGCTATAGGTAGCTTTATTAAACCTATACCTCCATAGTATATGAATATAATAGCTTTAGGACAGTAATATAATAATAATAAGACTTGTGTACTGTAATTCAATATATTACTAGTAAAGTATTATATAACAACAACAAAATAATAATAATAATATTGTTCTCAGCGTATACGTATATAGTATATACGTATATATATATATATGTATATATATATAGAACTATATTTCTAAACTAATAAAACTATTATAATACAAAAAGTGCGGATAAAATAATAAACAAAATTATTAAAATGTAATAAAACATAAAATGACCCAAATGGAATAATATAACAACAATGTAAAACATTAACGACGATTACAAATATTAAAAATTATTAAAATGATAAATATAAAAACAACATATTCCATATATTGTAATAATGTGATAGTAAACAAAAGTGTACATTATTTACTTCTAATATTTATTTTAAAAGTATGTATTTAATACTTTTTTTATAATATATTAGGGGAAAGTAACCGAATACGGACACTCTCGGTATCTCAGAAACCATGAATCCTACAAAAAAATGTTTAATGAATAACATATTCATAATTATAAAAAT
Organism: Osedax fenrisi; assembly: GCA_964019155.1. Classification (NCBI taxonomy): domain Eukaryota; kingdom Metazoa; phylum Annelida; class Polychaeta; order Sabellida; family Siboglinidae; genus Osedax; species Osedax fenrisi. Next base: position 5,840,631 of record OZ025246.1, on the reverse strand, counting down.
AGTCTAAAAAAGTATTTTTTATTTTTGAAGTATACACAATATTGCTAATATATTCAATAAACTGATTTTTTTATTACGTTTTTAAATTTATGAAAAAAAAATTCATCTTAAAACCTTCTCAAAATTATACAAATGTATCGATATAAAATATAACACTATGTTATTAAAAAATAAAGCATTCTAAAAATTGTATTTTTAATTTCTATATTTGTTATCAAATATTCATTAAGTTATAAACATATATCTAAAGGTCATCTAAGTTCCTAATACGGACACTCTAAATGTCTTAATACGGACACCCTATAACCAATAAGCGCGCAGCGTATGAACTATTCTGATTTTCTTAAAAATCGCGTGCGTTATAATAGTAATACCACCAATAAAGCTAATTCTAAAAAAATTATTATTTAGATAATTAAATTGTATTATTAATTAAAAAATAATAAAAATAAATAAATTATTAACTAATTAAATTACAATATATTTTTTATAAAATTAATTTTAAATAACGTAATTGTAATTTGTCTGATTGATTCATCAATAAATATAGTTTATCTAGTGGTATATAGGGTGTCCGTATTATAACACAGGGTGTCCGTATTCGAACATGGGTACCGAATACGGAAACCCCCGTTATCTATGGAATTATAAGATTAAATTAAATTTTAAAATCACAATAATATCTATAATCATATAATATTAATATATTGTAATTTTTGGAAACAAATAATGAGTCATAAAAAGTTAAGACCATTTATTGTTAAAGTGTCCGTATTAGGTTACTTTCCCCTATATACAATTTTCCAATTTTAATAAATTATTAATCATTAAATTATTATAATATTTAGGACCTTTAGAAAAATTGTGTATTGGAATTGTGTGGATTTCATTAATGGTAAAATAAATTTTGTTTTGTCTTTATTCAAAATAAAAAATGTTTCTAGATTAATGTTATAGTTATTATATAAGAGTTTATATACAAATAATATTACTCTAAAAGTTATAAGTTCATTCAATTTAAAAACAGAATTATATTTTAAAATATTATTAGTGTGTGATAAACGAATCAAATGTAATTTAGTCTGGTTTATCATATGTGTAGTAATAATTCGAATAGTATATATTAATAAGATAGCATTAAAGTATAAACATAAATGAACAATTAAATTAAAATCTTAAGATTACAAATAATACAATTAAGGGAAAGTCTCCGATTACCGACCCCTAAATGATTATTTGTAATAACTTATTCAATACTAAATATATTTATTTGAAATTTTGTATTTAGGGTAATATTATGGCAATGAATAATGTGCCTATTTTAAATTTTTGATATAATTATATTTACAAGAATAAATAGGGTGGTCGGTAATCAGATACCTGTTCCTAATACCGACCCCCTTCCCCTATTACCGACCCCCTAAAATAATCGTGGTATACATAATTTTAGTATTATAATATCCAATCAACATAGTAGATATTCATAAATATAATTAATTATAACATGCACGCAATTATTTTTTATTGAATTTATGTTTTAATAGTAATATTAAATTTAAATTTAAACTTTATAGTAATTATATTAAAATAGTGTATATTATTATTTAATATTTAGTTTTTAATCAGTATGTATATAATCGAATGGAATCATTAATCCGTAATCTATATCAATGATACACAAACAATTCTTTGATAAGTTTTAAACAATAAGTAAATTATGACATATTTTAAAGTAAAATATTGATCTATTTTGATTGGCTATTATAAATCACATGGGTGTCGGTATTAGGGTAATTTAGGGGGTCGGTATTAGGAAAATCATATGGGTTGCTATAATTAAGATAGTTTGGTTAATAGTTATTCAAATTGAATTATTTTTATAATAGTAATAAACATTTTATTGATCTACAATATTATGCGCAGTATTAAGTTTTCTTTTCATTAATAAAGATTTAATTTACAATGATTTAAGAAAAGTTATTATTCAAATATTTAAAAAGTAAAAATAGAATATCACATTATATCAAATAACAATTGTAGGATTAAATATTTTGTAAAACAAAATACTTATTCATATTTATCATTAAATTACTAACAGTTCGTGTATATATTATGTTTTGATATCTCTTATAGTTATTGAGATACGAGAGGGGTCGGTATTAGGAGGGGGTCGGTAATCGGGGACTTTCCCCTACATCTATTTTGCATAAAATAAATGTTTAAACACTCCTCTTCGTACGATAAGTGAACAATGATAAAAAACATATAACAGAACAATAGTGTACTACTTATAAAAAGAAGAAAAAGAAAAATAAATGAAGAACAATATACAATTATAAATGTAAGCAGACGATTTAAGGTAATATTTAAGTTTGGTAGTAAGGGTTAAGGGTGACCAGGTGATAGAGGGTATGGCCACTGAACGGGAGTTACAAATATGTATATAATATCATATATGTGCGTGTTATATATATATGGCATGATTGTATTTATTAAAGTATAACTTAGAGTACCGTAATATAGATATTCTAGGAATACAAGAGAATAGAATTATACACGACGAATAATTTATTAGACTATCGGATGAAGCATATTTGTAACGACATCAACCTGGAGAAAGGACCTGGGTGCAGCCACTGGAGGCATTGGTATCATGTTAAATAATAGATCAAGATGTTCATTGAGTGAAATGATATCACATACAGATCGTATACTGATCAGTACATTCCAAGGAAATCCTGCTACTTCTATTATTGTCATTTACTCACACACACACAAATTCCAGCGAAGATGAAGTTATAGATAGATTCTATAAATAACTTGGAGGAGCTATAGAAAGTAGACCGCAACACAATGTGCTTGCTATCATCCGGGACTTCAATGTACGTATTGGGAAGGACGATGGTACATTCACTTATCATCAATACACAAACAGAAACGGGTCACTACTGCTAGATATTTGTAATGAAAAATAATTAGTGGTTACTAATACCTCTTTTCAAAAGAAGATGAATAAAATGAGGATCTACATGGATCAGTGAAAGAAAATACCAACTTGACTATATCCTGATTAGAAAGAAGTGGAGAAATAGTAACACTAATGTACAGTAGCTTCTCAATTACAGGTTCATACCATAGAATCGTATCATCAAATATTAGACTAAACTTAAGATCCAACAGAAATACTCTTCCTAGAAAAATACCATATAACTGGCCTTTATTTAAATCAGAAAAATCATTGCAAGACAAATATACAGTAGAAATAAACAACCGATTTCATTTTCTGGATGGAGAATATATCTCAGAAGCATACGAGCGTTTCATTAAAGTAAATTATGAAGTTGCAAGTGAAATAGTTCCTATCAAATTAAAGAAAGTACATATCTGCAAGAAATGACACCAATCAACATAATAATACAGAATTAATAAACAAACACTACACAACTTATAAAAACATTGCCGTTAGTACCCTAGAGGAGAAGATCGAACAAATAGAAAACGCTGATATAAACAGAATGTACCTACTCAGCTGGGAACTAATAAACAAAACCACCGGAAGAAAATCTACTCAAAAAGATATGATAAAGGGAAGAAATCAGAAAGAACGACTACAAATATGGTACAATCATTTTCAAGGCTTATGTGTGTATCAAGATCTTAATAAAAATCAAATATAAATACAAGAAAAAAAAGATTACTATTTGTATTATATTGTCCGAGGCCCCTCGCAGTTATTTATAACATTTATAAGTCTATAGACTTATAGACTTATAGTCGTATACGACTTCATAAGGGGTCCATTTATATCCGCCATTATTATACGTATATTCAATACATTACTAGTATACTATTTAATATATAATACTATAGTATTAGTATTATTATGATGCATACATATATGCTTTTATCGCGTAAGTTATGAATACTAATACAATTATAATAAACTATTAATATATAGATACTATCTATGTAATGTATCCAGCGATTAAGGACTATAGGAAACTAATTGCTGAATGATTTAAAACCCACGATGTTTTTATGGTTAAGATAATATTATAATTATTAGTATAATTAGTATTATACTTATTATATAATTATATAATTATTATTATATTATATAATTATAATTATTAACAAGTTATCCCAATATATAATTAAGTATTATTTTCTTCTTTTAGATAAGATAGACGAAAGTTAAAAATTCTAAACCTAATAATGTTTTAACGGAAGATAGAATTGAGGCCTATATATACATATATGAGAAGCAATTGGTAATTAAATTCATATATTTTATTTATTATTAATCAATTATTTTAAAGATTGTCGATACTGCATAACTATAATTATAAGGACGCTCTGATGCCAGAAATTGAAACTTCGAAAAGATCTTTTTCATTACATGAGCTATAGCTATAACTATATATATAGTTATATACAGGACAAGGCTCCGTCCTGGGTTATATCATTTTAATAAATATATTATTTAATTGTTTGTTTGTTTTCTTTCAGTTACATATTTTTAATTATCATATAATTTATTACAGCTTTATCAGTATTTACTTAAATCAGTATTTTAATCATATTTAAATCAGAATTTAAACCTTCTTAAGCAGATTTTAAAATGTGTTCACTGTTTAAACTTATCAGAATTTAATCAGATTTAAATCAGTAGAATTAAGGCAGATTTTAAATCAGAGTGTTCGAAAATCTGATTAAAAAGTACTGCTTTAATAAGTATTTTGATCTGCTGTTATGGTTTGCTGGGTAATTTAAAAAATATAAAATTTAACACAAAAATAAATAATTGATTATCTAATATTAAATGTGTTAAAAGTGGTGCCTCAATGTGTTGTTCTTCCGCTTTTATTTATTATAATATTTATAAATATATTTATATATTTTCATATATGTTATAAAATATGTAGAAAATATGAATAACATTAATATAAATGTATATGTTGCCGTTACGCCCCTAGCAACTGTTATTACTAAATGATTACTAATTATTACTACTGTTTACTTAACTAGTGATAATGAACTAACCATATCGTTACAAATGTGTATCGAATGTAAACTATTGACAAATTAAAATATCGGTTCCATATATATATATATATATATATATATATATATAATTTATAACATAAATGTACAACATAAAAAAAATACCATACACATATTTTAATTATATATATATATATATATATATAATCTTATAAATAATAAATATATTAAAATAATAACTGATGATTTTAAATGTAATACAAATAAAACAAAATTTATTTGACATGAAAAATCATGAAAACTAATTAATGTTTATTTAGTTAACTTATAATACTACAGAAACTCATACATTACTTATTATAAATTAGTATTATAATAACTAATTTTATATCTGTTTTTATATTTTTATAATATGGGTATATATTCCTTGATACAAAATAGGGAACTCAAGTAATGTATACCAAGTTAAATATATTCCTATCTATTACTAATATATAAAAATAATTTTCAATTCTATTTTCAAATTAAAAAAAGGTACTCATAGATTTCTATTTTACCTAGATTGATATTGCTATATCTCGATAAAGTGAAATTTCTCAACATGCCTAGTGACTTGTTTTATGTATCCTAAGATGGCCGACTATCACATGAAACATAACAAATATTAAAACAAATAATATCTATTTTTAAATACATTTGATTTTTATTTGCATTTCTCTCAACTTTTCTTGATACAGTATCTTTGTTCACATCAACTATACCCTATTTACCAGTTTTACCCCCATTCGTTACCCTAATCACTTGCTTCATTCAATCTCGAGATTAACCATTATCTGAAGCATCCGTATTTTCTAAAATTACAGAAACGCCACGTTTATAATATGATATATATATATATGCTTACTTGATTATTTTGCGATTCTTATTCTTGATTCCCGGACAGTTATTTACTTCCAAACATCACAATTCATCATAGCCGCTCGTAGATTATTTTCTCGTAGACCGGTATCACGCTCCAGATATGTTATATATGAATTATGTGGTATTCCTCGCCTTCTAGTTCCATGGGTTGGCTGCCACAGAACCAGATGCGAAACTACCTCATCTTCTCTTCGTAGGCAATGGCCGGAAAATATTAATATTCTTCGTCTGACCTTGTTCGATAATCTTTCTAGTTCTCCATAAAGTATTTCAGTCTTAATTTTATTTGTCCAGTGGATATTTAAAACCATTCTCATAATTGTAGTATATGTTCCATCCAGCTTTTTGAGTAGTGAGTTTTTTTAGCACCATGTTTCACAACCGTATAACAGAACAGATTTAACAGTTGCAATCATTAGCCTAATTTTGAACTTCTTACTGAGTTTTGAATTCTAGATGTTTCTCATCTGGTGGCAGGTTTTCCAAGCTTGCGCTTTTCTGATTTTTACATATTTTTCGCTGCTACCCATGCCCCGATATATTAGAAATCTTCAACTTTTTTAAGGTATGTTCCATCGATAGTATTGATATCAAACTGTTGGTTGTTATTGTATGACATGTACTTCATCTTGCCTGTATTCATGCTTATTACTATACATTTTGCTGATAGCTCGACTCTTCTTAGCATCACCTCTGATTCCTTGATACCTTCACTAACTAAGGCTATATAGTCTGCAAAGTCCATGTCGGTGACTATTATGGGTGGCATCTTTTCTTCTATTCCCGTTAGAGGTTTTCTCATAATGTAGTCAATAACAATGAAAAAGAGGTATGGGGCAAGTGTGTCCCCTTGTAAAACACCAGCAAGAATACTGCATGTTTCCGACTATCCGTCCTGTATTATGACTTTGGCAAACGTATCTGATACATGCAATACATGATAATGATAGCTGTCACCAACTCTTCTGTTATTCCATACGCTTTTAGTATTAGCAAACATTTTCATATATGCACTATATCAAAAGCTTTCTTAAAGTGGATGAAGATAAGTATAGCTTCAAGATTATTATCCTTTACTCCTCCTATCAGTCTCCTTAGCGCGAGTATCTGACTAGTAGTTGTTCTTCCACTTCTGAAACCGTTCTGATTTTTTTATCAGATGACAATCTATAGATTGTGGTAACTACAGAGGTATAAGTCTAATTCTTTTCATTATCATACGCTTATAGGTTTTCGCCACTAATGAGCTTAGACGTATACCTCTGTAGTTGCCACCCATACTAAGATCTCCAGATGTTGGTATCGGAATTATATTCAGCAATGACCACTGTCTGGGCTTCGTTTTGTCGATAAGTTCTCTGTTACAGAATTGGAGAACGATAGAATCTAGGTCACATATTTTTAAAACTTCTGGACGTATTTAATCCATTCCACAGCTTTTTCCTTCTTTTATGATGTCCTTTGCTCGCTAGTATTCATTGATGTCAAAATGACCACCTTTTTATTTCCAGTGGTGGTAAAACATGAGTAATCATTTCATCCTCCTCTATTTCAGGTGACCTACCTAGTAAGCCTTGAAAATGAGTGTACCATATTTGTAGTCGTTCTTTCTGATTTCTTCTCTTTATCATACCTTTTTGAGTAGATTTTCTTCCGGTGATTTTGTTTATTAGTTCCCAGCTGAGTAGGTACCTTCTGTCTATATCAGCGTTTTCTATTTGTTCGATCTTCTCCTCTAGGGTACAAACGGCAATGTTTTTATAAGATATGTAGAGTTAGTTTCTTGATTCTGTATTATTATGCTGATTGGTGTCATTTCTTGCAGATATGTACTTTCTTTGGTTTGATAGGAACTATTTCACTTGCAACTTCATAATTTACTTTTATGAAATGCTCATATTTTTCTGAGATATCTCCTCATCCAGAAAATGGAATCATTTGTTGATTTCTACTGTATATTTGTCTTGTAGTGATTTTTCTGATTTAAATAAAGGTTATTTATATTATATTTTTCTAAGAAGAGTATTTCTGTTGGATCTTAAGATTAGTCTAATATTTTATGATACGATTCTATGGTCTGAACCTGTAATTGAGAAGCTACTGTACGCCTCCTTACATTAGTTCGTTTTCTAATGGTACATTAGTTAGTTTTAAAATGGTACTTTAGTTCGTTTTCAAATGGTACTTTAGTTCGTTTTCAAATGGTAGGCTACACTATCCCGTCGATGGCACACTAGACTGTTTCAAATGGTACACTATAATGGTAAACTAACCTTTTTTCAAATGGTACAATAATTCATTGTTTAATGGTACATTAGTGAGGAATACGTTATACTTTATAGAGTGATATGGTCCAATTGTCGGTTTTTAAATTTCCACATAAATGTACACTTTTCAAAGACCCTAATGTACGATGTTTCTAAATATGTGGATAAGTAGAAGAGGTTACCGTTGCTAGCGAAGGTAAGCTACCGGGCAGAAGTTAACCCATGTTAGTGTATATTATAATATATATATATATATATATATATATATATAAAATATATATATATATATATATTAGCTAAGCGTGATACGAGTTAATATAGTATTGACTATAAACCCTATATATATACTATATATACCATATACTATATACTATATACTATATATATATATATATATATATATACTATAGTATAGACTGTATCGATATCGAAAGAAGCACTTAGATCACATCGAATTAAGGTGAATTTCGAAAGAGTATTTACATATGTAAGTTTAGTTATTGATATATCAGTTTGTTTAATTGCTACACATTAGAACTTTGCAATGGACAACGTATTATATTATTAATATTATATATATATATATATATATATATATATTAAATATATATTAAATATATATATGAATAAATGTAGTGAATTCAGAAAATACAATTTTAGCAAATAAAATATCTGTTCAAAGGAAAGTACCAGAGATTATCTTGTAAGCTATACTCATAAATAGGGTACTCTCCAATAATATAAATATATATATATATATATATATATATATATATATATAGTAATTTGGTACTAATACTATTCTTAATGATATAGTAATATTGATATACTAATAAAAAGTCCTAACTCGTACGTTATCTAGGTATACCTAGATAACATCATGGCAAATATGTAAGCGTATAAATATTACTTTATATTGTATATACATATGTATGTATGTATATATATATATATATATATATGTAATAGTGTTGCAATCGAACCCTACTATCAGAGTATCGGTATAGTATCAGTTCGAAATAGTCGAGTATCAGTTCGAGTCCGAGTTCGAAGTTCGCTTGCAATAATAATGCTAAGTTAAAATATCTATAGAGTAAATTAAGCCTTACCAACATTATGCAGACTATATCTTATAATATATATATATATATATATATATATATATATATACGGACACTACACGTGCTCGCTACACAGTGTAGTTATGCAATCAACAATACATCACTATAGTACACGACATACATATCGCTGTCGTACGTGTATAAGTGCCAGAGATTTACTTGTGTAGGACGTGCCAGGCTATACTTTTTTTGATTTTACAACATTTAAATATGTACTATGTAGTATGCATTTCATCTTATACATATTTAAATATATATATATATATATATATATATATATATATATATATATATATATATATATATATATATATATATATATATATATATATATATATATATATATATAACGTCTGTATCTGATAGAGATTACTTAATTAAGTTACGCCCTTTTGTTCATCGATCTTAATTAAGTAATATATACTATGTGTGTTTGTATGTGTATGTGTATTTGTGTGTATTCTTGTAGGATTGTGATTCATAATGTATGACAACAATATAAATATTGACCAATATACCATTAATCATAATTATTAAAGTTTATATATATATATATATCAACTACGCCAAAATAATATTCCGAAAAAACTCACGCATTACGCAATATTTGAATACCGTAGCCGTCAAGACGTCACGTGGTGATTTCGAATACGATCGGTAACTCCATCTATCGGCGTACTTATAAATAATACGAATATCAGCGAAGTGTTGCCCCCTTTTTACGCTGAGAAGTATACCACATGAATGTTCACGAGTACTCACATGCGTATGTGTATAGTATATACTATATATATATATATATATAGTATATATATATATATATATGTATACGTTTTGTTGGAACACAAGCGCGTGTACGCGTTCGTACGATACCAATACAGATACGTTTAGCATACATACTATACTATACTATACTATACTATACATACGCAGTATACTGCGTTCATCCGAACCGTGTATGTTATTTTACAATTCTTACGAAACATAGATTTGGTAAACTATAACGATATGATGCAGACGATATATCCACGCGTGACTCACCCCGATAAGATGCAGAAGTCGATTAGTCATCGGCGCGGTGACTAATCGTCACCTATTCGCGATCACTGAAAGAGATCGCGCTACTAGATATCGAGTTGCGCGCCGCTCGACGTGGTGTTAGCTAAAATGGGTTATATAATAGGAGTTAACTACGGGGTTAACGGCTCGTAGGGTATAGTAGTGGTTAATGTCGGTCGTTACTATATTCGTTACGTCATAACTCCATACCGCTAACACTAATATTACGTCATTTACCCGTCCCCTTAACGTTCATATCGGGGACTCTTAACTCTTCCGCCCTTAAGAATTCGAAATGTCCTTGTTGTCTATGTTTAGCGGCGGTTCTTCGGAAGGACAACTAAATCCGCACCTCTCCTATCTGGAAGAGCTATCGTTGACCTTTGACCTGCTGGACTGCGACCGCGACGGATACCTACGTGTGGACGATGTGGTCAAGTGCCTGCGCAAACTGTGCATACCTTCGCTGAACCGGCAGCAGATCAAAACTTTCCTAGACTCCATCTCGCCGAATCGTTAGTATGTGTGTATGTGTGCGTGTGTGTGTGTGTGTGTGTGTGTGTGTGGGTGTGTGTGTGTGTGTGTATGTGTGCGTGTGTGTGTGTGTGTATGTGTGTATGTGTGCGTGTATGTGTGTGTATGTCTGTGTATGTGTGTGTGTGTTTGTGTGTGTGTGTGTATGTGTGTGTGTGTGTGTGTAAATGTGTGTGTGGGTAAATGTGTGTATGTATATGTGTATATATATATATTAATGAATGAATGAACGAATGAATGAATTATTATAATAATGATGATGCTGATGATGATGATGATGATTTTATTATATCACATAAATCCGTATTTAATATAAGAATATAAATAAATATAATTAATAATTATAAGTATACTACTAAACTATAAATAACTATACATTGTGTGTGCATGTTGTTTGTATGTGTACATATATATATATATATATATATATAAGTTTTTGTTCGTGTATACATGGATGGGTATATTGTACAATAATACAATAATACGTATTATATTTTACACGAATGCGAACTTACTACCTATACGGTAGCTCCATGAATCATGGACCATGATGCCTATAACGGCCTAGATCTACATCGACGTATTAAGAGGATATCCCACTACTAATATTTGCTAGAAAGTGATATTCAAGAAAGTTAACTATTATTGTAGTGGGCCCCGTTACTTTCCGGTAACTTGCCGGAAAAGAGTAACTTTAAAGGGGGTATCCCACCTCCCACTTGCTAGAAAATCAATTTCTAACATTTACAAACATTATTTCCTATAATACTGGTAGTGGGATGTGACCCCTTTTAGAATATCAAAATATAAGGTGTTTAGAATAATCTCCTAGTATAGAAATAGTGTTATCAATACTTTCTCATTGTACAATCCAATAATAATAACTTTATTAGATTTATAGTAATATTAATATACCTATACATTTTATTATAAAAAACACATTTCTTCTATTTTCTAAATAGCTAGTAAAAAATCGATATGGCAATTCAAAAATAAATTCATAATATTCCATTGTATTTATTGTAAGATATTATTTAAAATTCCCCCTTAAAAAACATCATTTGTTAATAATCTAATAATATTATCGATTATAAAATGTATAAATTATTAATATCTATGTGAATGGTAACATATATTTCAATTATTAATATTTTTTATTATATAATACATTATAAATGATGTAATTATTCAATATTTGTTAAAATGTCTACAATATATGTTATTGATTTTCTTATGCTATTTAAAATTTAAAATTTAATGATTATTTTATAAAAATGGATACTTCATTGCCTCCTTTTATTTTGCGAATAGTTTTTATTATTTATATAAATTGTATTTCTATTACAATTAATTTATTATAATATCTACAATTTATATTTTACGTTGTCAATAAATAATATCAATATCAATATATTCGTCAATATCCATTTTATTATATAATAAGAAATTATACAGGATTAATGAATAAAGAAAATAATCAATAAATTGACAAATAAATTTTCTATAAATATAATAAAATAAATGTTATCTAAATCACGTGATTTATAAAATTTAATTTAAATCGAATGAATATATTTATAGATATATGTATATTTATATATATATTTAATATATATTTATACATATATGTATTATCAGTCTCGAGTTCTTATATCTATTATATTTGATACGTTACTATGTAAAGTGGGTATCAAACATATATTTGTATTTTACATAGATCAGTATTGCTATATCTCGCCAATGTAAAATTCTTCAACAGACATGGTGCCTAGATTTAGGAAACTTAAGATGGCCACCATATGACCAATGTATTTAATAACAAATATTCAAACAAATGATATTGATTTTTAAATTTATTTGATTATTTTTCTATATACGCATATAAAGTGCGTTCCAGTTATATCAAAATAAACATTTATATCTATTTATATTATATATTTATATAGAAATTATATTGCAACATTTAATTTGATTAAATTTGATTTATATGTGATGGTCGGTACTCTTAAGTTTCCTAAATCGAGGTACCATATATGTAGAAGAAAAACCACGTGACTACAACTACGACTATAATTCTATGGTACCACACTACAACTTAAGTTGTTGCCCTCAATTGAAGGCAATTGCAGGCGATAACTTTTGGAAATTATTTCTGTAAATATCATCTGAATCCATGGACCTATGCATGTAATCTGTGCATAGAGTTATCACTACAAGATTATCTGACATCGGATAATATTGTTCGCAATAGTGTGATACCACTCAACCAATCCATGGACACGAATTTCAATTTGTTATTTTTTTTAATTTAAAATAAAAATATTTTTTTTCAATTGAAATATTCAGGATTAAATAAATTCCATAACGATTGTACAATGTACAATGTATAGTGCACGATGTACATCCCTGACCATGTATATAAGTTGTAATATGTTACTAGTTAGAGGTTACTGGTTGTCGGTTTGAAACGGTATTCGACATATTTCCAAAAAGTTAATAGTATACTCTATAGCTCTATATAGATAGAGTAGAAGTTTTTATCAATGCATATACTAGAAATTATAATGATATTTTATATATTGATACTATTTTAATAAAACATTGTAAATGTTATCAAATCCTAAGACATATTTTAGTTTTACCATATTTTTATTTTTTTTGAGTTATGAGCTAAAAATGTTTACAAATTGTATATGGTGTATATGGGAATTATACATTTAAGAATAATAAATTTAACAATATTATATTAATTTATAATAATATTTTAATAATATTATATTATAATATATTATTATAATTTATATTAACAGTTGAAATTTAATTTAAAAATACAACAATCGTCATATATGATATGATAATATCTTTATTTTCAAGCAAGTATTGGTGGAACTATTGGATAAAAATATATATATATATATATATATATATATATATATATATATAATCTGTGCTATATTTCTAGTAAGGTGCAGTAAATGGCGTATCTTCAACTGCAACTCGTTATTGCGATCTATAGAAAACTACTTTAAAGAAATACTTGTAAGAAATACTTGTAATTGGATATCCGCCCTCAAGGCAGAGTGTCTACTTTATTGGGTATCTCTGAGATACATGTGTTAACATGGTGTGCTGTTGCTGACAGCATAGAGAACGACGTAATAAGAGGAAGTGTATAGCTAAAGACATTGCAAATATAGAATACAAATCTGTTCATATATATATATATATATATATATATCAGCTCTCGTTATTACATGGGTGCCTTATAATAATATGCAGAACGAGTTTAATAAGATACGATTATCTGACTCGAAGATACATTAGATCCATATATGGTTATAAGTTAATACTTTATATAAGTTCCCTGACGGGATGAAGGTACGCCCACAAGATAACAATACTACTACAATTGATGATAATAATGGGAGCCAATACATCATAACTATATAAGTTCCTGGATGGGATGAAGGTATACTTTGAGGGAGTATACTCCCACAAGATAATAATACAAACGGTGATAACAATGAGAGCCAATATAACATAACTATATAAGTTCCTGGATGGGATGAAGGTATACCTTGAGGGAGTATACTCCCACAAGATAATAATAACAATACAAATGATGATAACAATGGGAGCCAATATAACATAACTATATAA